>JABASI010001886.1:0-22268 GCA_019776505.1 Tomocerus nigrus
CTGGTGGGATGGAGGAGGGATGTGCATTTACTTGCAATTCCAGGGAGCGCGGCTGGAAGTGGAGGGAAGGGAAGGGCATCTCATCCGTGAGATATATGATCAGCAATATATCGCAGTCTTTTTACATGCTGCCCCTCCATCCACATTTTTATAAGAGGCCACAACGGAGGAATTTGCACTTCCATCCCTACAGATTCTAGAATCTGATGGATGATCTTATGAAATTCCACGTTAGTCTCATAGCTCGGCTTGCTTTCGTGATTTGTCAAAAGGCTTATATCCTTTGGCTGTGGAGCCAGGAGCCAGGACGCACCGTCCTTCCGCTCGTCCCATCTCCAGTCTCCAGACTTAAGCCCACTTTGTCTACCTGAATAAATCTCATCACATGTATCATAGATAGAAATAGCTAGTAGTAGTTCATCCCACATTATATTACTTAGATATTATGGCGTCCTATATAGAAGCAAGAGGGGCTCTTCTTCACTCTCTCCCGCCAACACGTACTTGGCACAAAGGACAAGCCACTTGTAATGTAAATAGTCGCTATTATGTTTAGCAATACATTTCACTCCTCTGCCCATAAATATATTGCTGCTCTCTATAGTCTGACAGAAGTTATATATAGACAGATATTGTTTCAGCTCAACAAGATTCACAAGTGTGAGTGAAATGCATTGTTGTAGTGCTACTTGAGATTTGTCTCTTCAGATTCCACTGGCCATGCTCCAGGCCTCTCTCTCTCTCTCCCTGTCTACTCTTCTCTGCGAAAGTCTTCTGTGTATGGGACCTTTGGAGTATTCAAACGTTTTTTTTTACACAGAGCTTTGCCCCGTACACTTCCCTGAAATATCTGGGACAAAAGTGGAGTTGACACTTGGATGTCGTATGCATAGCAGAGTACAGGTTCCTCAAATACTTTCACAAACTCATACTCCTACAGATATAACTCGCACCCTATAATATCTAATGACTAATGATTTTAACCCGTTTTTGCACAACAAGTTCCTGTAGTAGAAAAACATAGAAAATGCGCAAAACGGAGCTGCTCTTCCTATAAATACATCCTCTTCTTCCTTATATGATGACACTGTGTGCTACACTTCTTTATACATTTATAATTCTAGAGAGGATTAGATCTATGGAGTTGCACTAGAAATATAATACACTTAGTTTTGGACATATTAAATAGTGTGTTGGGCTGTGGAAAATAGGAAACCCGTGTAGCAACTTAATACTACTGACAAGTTACACAGAGAAAACAAGGCCGGTAGTGAAAGTGAAATTCCAACGAAAAATATTTTTTATCCTGTGCCTTTATTTCATGTACCTACGTCCAACGTCCTACCTACTTCACCGTGCATAGTTTAGCTTTAGTTTTCTCTATTCCATTATTAAGTGTAGCTATATCTGATATGCGCGTATACCTCCCTATATGTATGTGAGGAGGGAGGGAGGGAGGTGCCTTAGGTGGACTTTCACTCTTTCACTTTCTACTGGGAGAAAGTAGGCTAAAACTGGATGCGATGCACGTTCAAACAGAAATTTATACAGACGTACGTACTTTTGCTACAGTTATACATTTAAGTAGGAGAGAGTGAGAGAGAGAGAGTCGAATGCGGACGTCGAGCCTATTTGCATTCAGCCAGTAAATGGAAAAGTAAGCCAGCTAGCACAATTTAATATATCTGCTATCTGTGATGTGAAATAGACAGATATGTGCGTCATGTTCATTGTGGCATGGTGCGGTTTTGTTTGGTGGCTCGGGACTTTTGTAGTTTTAGCTATGTGACGCTTGCATTGAGATAAGTGTGGCATTAGTTGTGGTCGTTGTCAAACATTTTGGAGTCAGTCCAGCCAGCCCCATAGCTCATGATTTTCGTGCGCACTCAGCTCAAGTCAACTCATACAAACCATTCATATTACGACAGTCCTTTCAATGGAATGTCTTTATTGTCATCTCCCTTTCCCTCACTTTTTCTATATTCATTCTTTTCTCGGGCTTTGTACCTGCGAGGAACAATCCCCGGCCCTGTCTGACTTCTCATTCTCATACCATTCCATTTTTATACCGTGGCTAGCCTAGTGACTACCTGGAATATTATATACTTTTCCCTTTTTCATCTCCTTCCGTCTGTCTCCACCACCAAACGCACCGAGAATTCATCCATCTGATTTCTTTTTCACTCCCTCAACTCACAAAACCATAAGACTATACACTACACTACCTTCTTCCGCTCAATCTTTACACACTTCCAGATAGAGCTCCATTCCAATTAGCTCTTGACTATGATTGATCTAGATTTAGAAGCCCTCTGTTGCTCCATATCACACACATCTTTAACAAACATACTTTTTATTGTGATTAAAAATAATACAATCACAGTGTCTTTAATTAATCCGTTCAGTCTTTACGCGCTTTGAATTTTAACTCAACTAAATTTTGGGAAAATTATGTTTTTTTCTAAATTATCTGTACTATCACAAATTATCAATGTACTTTTAATTATTACAAATGGGACTGACCGTAAAGAAATATGTAGGTATAGATGTATTGAATAAGGTTGACAACTCTAGTGCCACCATTTATTATGTGGGAAAGTGCTCAATGCTCATTGTAGAAATTCAAGTTGCATTCGAAGTACGTAAAAGTTGAGTGGAAGAGGATATATCTCGGCAGGTACATATAATTATACGAGGATAACGGGGGCTGCCTATAATAATGCCAATAGTAATCATGGTAGCACAATGGTCAGTTGGGACGGAGAGCTGTGGCTCTCTCGCTAATAAATTACTGGTTGAGCATAATGGTGACTGGACATTGAATGGAAGGTATTACAACAGAAGGATCGATGAACTAATGTGTTGCAAGGCAGTGGGAGTTGGCGGGACTATTGTCATAACACGAATGAAATGGTTCCTTGCCAGCCGGAGTTATGTCAAAATGCCTACCTTTCCTAATGGATGGATTCTGAAGTGATGTGCACGCGATGGGCAGCCAAATATGCTCTATTGCTTTGCGACACCCTCGTCCATTCTTCTTATTACTGTCGCACAAGGCGAACGGATTATTCTCACTGCCACCTTCATCTTTCATTCCTCTGCATAGATACACAATCATCTAATAAACCTCTCCGACTCCTCCACCATTGCTATTATACTAGATTCACTATTAAACATCGAAGATTATCAAAAATCATGATCATTTACAATTTAAATCTAAGAAACACTAATCCTTAAAAAAATAAATAACTTCTGTTTATTATGAAGAGAAGTTTATTTTTTAAATTTTAAAATTATAATTAGTTTCAATATATCTTTAAAATTTTGACTGAAAGATATTTTGAAAAATATTGAGTCATAGACGTAGTATTTCTGTTTCGACAAAATTCCTTTGCACAACAAAGGAAAGTGGAGTTTGTGTATGTAAGTAAAATAAGAATACAGTAGGTAAAATAATTTATTCTGTAAGTGTCGAAAACGGAGTAATGTTGATGTAGTGGGAAAGTTGATTTTGGAGTAACTTATGTTGTCCATTGTCAGGTAGAATGAAGGTAGTTGCGTGTTTACATATCTCTATTAAACTAATGCATATTTCAGCACCGAATGAAAGAAGTACAGTGTAGTGTATATAAAATTAGTCACAAAGTTCTCTGTGAAAGTCCTGTCTCCTTCTTTCGTGAACGATAGGTAAAAATGTATTAAGAGTGTGTATAGGGCCCATCTATGTATAAGAATAATAATAATAAGTTGGCCTATATTATTAGGGAGTAGGTAGGAATAGTAATAGTTCGTGGTAGTTGGTTGTGGTAAAAGAGCTCGGATGGAAAACATTCGTAGTTACGTAGGTGGATGGACGCGCATACATTGTGCCTTCGTGGAAGAGAAAGTATGCTGGTAATAGTTATGCAAGAAAGAAAGCTCACTTTCCTCTTCCTTATTGCTGTCAACTCGGCGTGGCATATTCATATCGACACTTTCACTATTCTATTAGTGGGGAGTAGGGCACTATGATCTGTGTAGGTGCATTAGACGCGGGGTCGTTCCTTGTTGGCTGCCCATCTCTTCCCAGAATAATAATATATAAGCTCTATAGTGGTTGATTATAGTGATTGAGCCAAGTTTCTCTCTTCACTTGGGCTTAGATGCTTTGAATGCACTATAGATGAATGTAGTAGTAAGTATGTCTACAGAGAGAGAGAGGGAAAGATAGAGGAGCACTCAGGACAGGAGCAATTTCGGCAACTCTTGTCAAAGAAAGTAATGCGTTCCAAAAGAGACAGCTTATTTCAAATGCAGCTAAAACAGATATACTATACATCTTCCTTTCTCTCTCTCTCTCTTCGAGCGTCTTCGTCGACAATACACATTGAGGCAGACACATATGTGTCTTGAGTCTGTGTTCTGTGTGTGTGGGTAGTTGTAAGAGTAGAGTAGAGTAGTGGGAGAGAGAGAGAGAGAGGATGTCTACTAGTCTTGAATATAAAGATTTTTCTCACTACCTGCGTCAAACAAACAAGTTTTGGAGGAGAAGTAGTTCGTCTGAACCTATGGCATGCGGAGGCAGCTAGGCCAAAGTTGGAGCTGTAGCTTGGCACTCGTAAACTTTGTGGCAGTTTGGCACAAGAGAAGAGTACATCTCAACTTTTATGCCCTTTCTTCTTCACCTAACTCATACTGATAGTAATAGCTGAGATCTAGCCTAGACTTTTTCTATTTTCCCCTCAAATATTCTTAGACAAATACTGCAAAAGCATAGATAGCTATTTACTTGGTGCGAATTCTGGTGGTGGTGTTGGTGGTGGTGTGTCGGGGTCTCCCGTTCAGTCCCTCCCTCATTCACTCCTATCTACTATCTGTACTCCGTCCGAATATTAGCAAAACTGGCTTTTGCTGAAATGGAACTAAAATCACTTATGTACATAATGCATCTCTTTACACACATCCCTTAATGTATGTACATGTACTTGTGCTATACTTACGTGAGTTTTAGATATTATTGGAGGATGAGAAGGTCCACACGAGAGACTAATGTAAAATGCAAGCATACTTAAAGCACGACACACATTTTAAATTCACTTCAACCTCCCACTCCGATAGATAGATAGGTAGCTTTCTTTGAACCTCCTCCACTTTTACTAAATAAATGTGCACAAGAGCTGAGGACACTGCTAGTGAGGAGAGGAAAGAGGCAGAAACATTAAGAATGTATTATGTAGCGAGCTATGTACATGAACCATTTATTAGGAACCTTAGCCACACGGATCTGAAAATAAATAGCCTCTGTTTACATAGCTTCACATTCATGCATATCAAATGCATATGCACCTAAGTATACAAACAATCACAACAGTTCAAAGCCCTCACAGACTACTTAGCCATTCTAACTATACATAACACTAACAATAACAGCTAGCTCGAATTTTATCTCATCATCTCATATCTCCATACGTTCTTCCACAACATTCTCCACTACTACAAACAAATACGCTTAATGATCTCCTATTACAATATATCCTCCTTTACATAATATCTATAGATATAGCGACATAGATTGTCTCTGTATAGTAATACAATGCACTACTATAACTCTTTAAGTCCTATGATGGCGGAAGTGGGGCTGATAGATTCATACATTACTTGTTTAAGAACTTAATACCTTGTTGATGCTCTAGTACTAGAAATGTATGAAGAAGACAAATGAGAAGAGCCCTATTGTTTTATCTTGTACCATTCCCAAAACAAATAATATTATATTCCCTTTCTCTCTCTCTCTCTCTCTCTCTCAGTGAATATCATTACGGGTTATTTGAAATATTTTAGCAGAGCCTTGGTACATCCGCAGCTTATACTCAGAAAAATCTCTTTTGCATTGCAGAGGGGATTTTAGATGCAGCAGCAGGTATGCAAACGAATGTGCAAGGTTTTACATGGCTATTATTCGGGATTTCCTATTTTCTACTATGTGTAGCTACTACCTGCTCCGTGTAGAGATGTAGAGATGTGAGGAGGAGTGCATGCAAGGGAAGTAAGTAAGCCAAGGCGAGGCAACAAATTCATCTGAAAGTTCCCAGTGGAGGTGCTCCTCTTCCTCTGCTCCTTCCACGTGGGACCTGCCTCGTTCAAGTGTCAAGATGTCTGTGATAGTTATCAACTTAGACAGCACATCTCGCATTTTACTATTATTTCACAACCAACTCTCATTCATCATCATCAGCTCGCTGGCCACACTCGGCTCCCAGCTCAACCTGACTGACAGTCACTCTCTCAACTAGCTTACTCTCCTCACACACACACACAACAGCACAAAACACCCACTGCCTTACCTACACACACACAGAGCCTTGACAATAATGCTCGTTTACTTATGCACGTTGTGCAACTCTTTCATGCATTTCATAAAATACAAAGCAATGTGTCCATACTTATGAGCTCTTCCCCATATCAATTTCTATCAGCATCACCAAAGCAAACACAGCACTTTTCTATTAATATTAATCATGGAAAAGAATATAGATGTAGTTATGCATATATTACTATTACACGAATATTATAGATTTTATGTATATTAGCATCCCTTTTCATATATCCGTATATGAGAAGGCCCACATTACAGAATGTTCAGCAGGGACTAACGAATACTTTCTTGCATGCACTCAAATGCATTACCTTTTTTTCTTTGCGTGACTATGAAATCAAAAATATAATTTGACATGACTTTGTTTTGTCATTTTGTAATTGTAATACAGATTTTACTTTGATATTACAATTCGTTTAACGAAAAAGATAGAATATCATTTTTTATCCCATAAATCATCCAAGACAAACAGGTTTGAACTAGGTACTCTAAAACTACGACTTCATTATGCACACACTTAATAAGTGATTCTAAAAAAGATGTCAAAAAACTTGTTTATTCTGTTTATACTGCTCTGGATACACGTATCTGCAACATTGGCAGACATTTACATATGGAGATTAAAAAAACGTTTTCTTATTATTACGATTATTTGGATGGATGGAGTGATTAAATATTTTTCGTATAGAATCACACACATCCTGTTTATTACTATATTGATGCATTACTGCAATTTAGATCAAATACTGTAAAATATTCATAGCCACATGTTTAACAGTTGAATTGAAATATATCTGTCCAACAAGGCTAATCTTCTATAAATGTACTTAGATCGGACTTTGACACATGAATAATTTTTTATTAGGCATCATTTATTTTTGAGAGTATACTATACATACCAATGATAATAAGTCAACTTGAATATGTAAATATTCTGCTACACACTGATAAATTACCACATTGTTTCTCTTGTGGATTGGAGGAAAGACTTTTTTGTGGAGTGAGGCCATGATATTTAAAAGTAATTTATAAGATAAACTAAAACTAAGTAGGTATGTAGGTAGGCTATAGAGATTTTGTGTAGCAGGAGTAGTAGACAGTAAAGAACGGACGGGAGATTGTTTCTGTTCGGCTAATAAAACTCTGAATTGGAGGAATGATGTAGAGGACGAGGAGAAAATGGTATGTGATATGGCTGTGTGATTTGAAGGAAAGCGAAACGGGCGGGAGATTGTTTCTGTTCGGCTAATAAAACTCTGAATTGGAGGAATGATGTAGAGGACGAGGAGAAAATGGTATGTGATATGGCTGTGTGATTTGAAGGAAAGCGTTTGTAGTCGTCGGAGGAAGAGGCAGTCAGGCAGGATGGGAAGGCAAGGTAGAGAGACTGCAGTAGTGGCACAGAAAGAAGAAGATTCGGGATAGGAAGTGTGTGTGTGGAAGGAGCTGGCTGAGGTAAATAGGGAACTCCCTTGGGCCACATCGGAAGGCAAGTTCTTTCATGAATCTTTGGTAACTCTTATGGTTGTAATTGATGGTCACCAGTCTAGAGATGAGCGAGTCAGTGAGGAAGGAAGGTTAGGATGCTGATGCCCAAGAGAACCATCTCTTAAGTGATAATGGCCTCTGCACTCGACCCATGAACCTCCTTTGATTTCATCTCGCAATTCCAATCGAACTGATACATACTCATATAGCTCTGAAATTGAAGAGTAGGGCCATCGTGGTGGATATGGGCCCTAACGAACTATTTATGTGCCCAGAGTAGAGAATGGGCAATGATGATGCTGAGCCAAGGCAGGCAGCAGTCTCGCTCTGTTTTTATCTGCAGCTGCCTACTTTTGTGTGTAGGTGTGGTGTAATGTTTTAGGTGTTGGGCTTATAGGTAGGTGAGTCTCTTCTCATTGCAAGTGGGCCATGTGTTAGAAGAGCAAGGAGATCAGATAGTGACTTTGACAGTGACTAACTTTTAACTCAATCACTGAGCATTCGTTTAGGCTCTTGTTCTTCTGTCGGCTGTGCAGTCGAGAGCCCTTAGTTCGCCTCGCCTCACCAAATCTCAATGCTCGTCTCATAACGTTTTTGTCGGCCGTCCCTCGTATAAAAGTGTGCTAGAAGTGGAAATGAGAAGAAGAGGATGCTACTCCTACCTGGTGGTGGTGGTTAGTGCGATAGTTTTAGTATAAGAAGAAACTCCCGGGAATATCTATAGGCAGACAAAGGAAATGCGAGGTGGGATGTTGTAGTCGAGCAGAGAGTTCAATTTTGAAGTGACGATCAGTTCACTTACTCAACAGCTCAGCTCTTGTCAGCAAAAAAGAGATATCTCAGTTTACGAGGTGAGAATTACATTAGTATATTGTATTAGAGTGTGGCTCGTATAGCCAATAAGCTCATTTGATGAGCCCATTCATTCTCAATTCTCATCTGAGCATGAATCCTGATGAGCTATAAGAATCTAAGTATCAACAGCTATCATAGCCCAAAATGAGCAATGAAATAGCCACTTTGGGAATTTAGTCGCTTGTGGCTGATCACTGAATTGAGTTGTTTCAGTTCACTTTCCTCATCTCTTTCTCCTCCACATACACACACACACACACTCAGCAAGTGCATTAACGTCCTTAAACTAATGCACTTAAATATAACCACTTAGTCTACTTACTACCTCTCACCACTAAATACAGCCCCCGCCTGCTTTCTCCCACATACCTTTACTTTCTCCACGCTCCACTCCATATATCACGCATTTAACTGTATAATCCCTATATTAACATTGATGTATTCATATGGCACAGTGAGGCATATCCCACCTAATTTATAGCCAATAATACTTTTATGTATCTCTGCAAAGGACTACAAAAACCTCGCTTTTACTAACAAGTGGGAAAATTTGGGAAACGTAGCTAAGGTTTCATTGGTTAGTTATGGTCCAGAAGCATAACACTCTCGCGCTACACGTTTCTATATTTAATATGCCATATATTCCTACTAATCCCTATATGTCCATATAGTTCTTATGGTAGAGTGTTAATTCTAAGTAAATACGATGCTTAATTAATATAGTTTCCTCCTCATGGTGCTATATAGCTACGTAATATAGTGTCTCTGAGCTCCATTTCATAAAGCGTATAATGTGATTCTTGTGGGAGAGTAGTTTGTTGCATTTGATGGCGTGGTGGAGGATATCATGCAATGGAAGAGACATGACATCAAAATGCAGGCCAGTAGTAGTAGTAGTAGTTGTAGTAGTCTTATGGATCACAGAAGGAAATTAGAATTGCTGCACAGAGTTAGGATATTAGATTTTTCCTTCACAGCTTCCACCACAATTTCCAATTTACTCATAGAAATAAATTGATTTACTAACAAGGACGTTTCCGTGTGAGAAAAAACTCTCTTTCCCTCTTTTGCATGTCATAGCCAAATGGAAAGTGTATTATTAAGGAGGACGTCTGTTATAGATAATACCTAATCCTTGGTCACAATGTTTGAATTAGAATTGGAACTGGAATTGGGTCGCACTCCTATTCCGCCTCTGTCTGCATCAGTTTTCATAGCGCCCGTCCCGCGTCCTATTTGTCCATGCATGGATTTTGGAGAGCTGAGTGCCTGTGTGAATGTGTTTGCATCTATTTCACAGTCTCTCTCTCTCTCTCTCTCTCTCTCTCTCTCTGGCTGGAGGATGAAGAGAGAAAAAGAGAGAGGTACCTTGTAGTAGTAGTCGTCGGATGCACATTTTAGGACCTGGTAGGTATAGGTAGGTAAGTAAATGGAGCAGAGCAGGGAGCGAGTGTCTTGATGACGTGAAAGTTGCCAGAAGCGACGACGGGAGAGAGTCTATGGAAATTCCCATAATATTTCAATTAATGACTGGAACTGACTAATTCCCAGTGTGCAGTCATAAATCATTCTTTGTGAAAGGTTGCTATTGACAAGCGAGTTAGTAGAGAGGCTTTACTAAATCTACAGCTCAACGCCACTCCCTGACACATATAGTCAGCTACGTTTCTGAGCCAAGGCTCAAAGAAGCGCTTCGCAAAACCAACGAACAAAAGACGAAAGTGATGTCAGCTTGGTGCTTGACAATCCATCCGTAATACTCTAATATTATTACTAATACACTACACCACTCCCTTACTTTCCCATACCTTGCTCACTCGGCCCTGCCTGCCTGCCCGACTATTTATTTACAAACAACTCCGACACTCCGACTTCCTAGCTCTCTCTCGGTATATACCTTCCAGGAGCACGCTCTCTAAATATCCATCACCATTTTCTATTCTTAGAACTCACTTGAGAATGTTCAGATGAGAACTATAATGAGAGCAATAAAAATCTGTTGATACACAAGGAGGAGGAGTTATGTGTAAGCTGATACATTTTCTAACCCAGCTTGCCACTGTTTAACATAGAGAGACAGATTTTTTTCCATTCATCTCCATTTTAAGCGTAGGTACCTATAGTATATAGAAGCATTATGAAGTGATGTAATATTATACGTGAGAGCTAAGAAAGAGAAATAATTATATATGCTATAGCTTATAGCAGAAATTTGGAATTAGATTCCTTAAAAAGATTTATGTGGTATGGAAATGTATTTAGCATGCAAGTAAAGATGAAGGTGTAATCTTTTAAAGAGTCTTCACCTTAGTTTCTTATATGAAATGTAAAATTGCGTCTTTGGAAGGTAGTTGAATGATGGTGTAGTAGAACATATGCTAATCTGACATGCGATATTAGAATTGGTTATCAGAGTGTATTGTATGCTCAGGCCTCCTATGTAGTGAAATAAAGCCGTCAGCTTTTTGAAGAGTGTGGAGTAGGAGTGTGTAAACAGATACTTTCAATTTCTTGTGAAGTTAGCAAAAGAGATGTCTGGGCTATATGTACCTACTAGACATTTTATCATTTTACACTTGAGTTTGTTCATTTCAATGGACCTGCGTGTGGCAAGTATGACTTTTCTACACTTTACTTGGAGTTTACTATTGGAATAGTTTTTCAGGCCCTCGTCCTTCCATACGAAATACTTTCGTCGAAATTTCAACAGAAGCTTTGAGTTTGGGAAGTGAACTAAATTAATTGTAGTAAGTAAGGAGAATTAGAAGATCGACGAGTAGACGTGTGTATTATTATCAGGAGAGAGAGAGAGAGAAAGTCTCGAGGGTGCGACTAATTGATTCCTCAAGTTAGTTTGGCCAATGAATCCATTGATTGGATTAGAGACATTTTATGTATTTTAGAATAGACAGAAAACCAGCTGGGCTCAGTTAAACAGAACTGGATTTTAAGGAGGTAGGACGAGGAGGAGGTGTGGATTTATGTAAAATACGATACTCTCTCTCTCGGCAAAGATACACACGTAGTCACTGTGGAGACTTTCTCCATTTTATCTATAGATACATCCATAAGTTATTACGGCCTCTATTTTCCCAACTTTCTATGCAGATAGCTTCTTAGTGTACATAAATGTAGATGCATACTCATTTTGTTAACCCCTCAGGAAATGAGTTCATTTCACAATAGTCTATACGCACTGGGGGATTTCATTGAATAGTAATTCCTCGACACTCTCTACTCATATAATTTATAGGAATGAAAGCAAGTTAATTCATATTGAAGCCCGACTCTGATTTCATATTGCCAATAAGAAATACTAAGAGGAGGAAAAGGAAGGTAAGTATTAATACTATACAGAGACTCCCAACTACTTATATACACTGTCCTATGCCGATATAAAGTATAATAGATGTGCAAAACATATTTATTAGAGTGAACCGAGGACGAGTATCATTAGAGGACGAGCTAAGGCGATAGCAGAACTATGAGTGACATGTACTGTCATCATTTCAGTTTTATTTCACAATTCATGGCTCACAGCTAAACAAAAGGCTCCATTCATAACGCTTCACAGAAATGCAATTAGTAGGCATTAATCGACTCGCGTCCGTACGACCCTCTTTCTCATTAGTGATAAGAAAATACTATCCCCAGAAACATACTCAATTATTTCCATTAATTGCTTTGTATTTCCTTTCCACCAAGCCTTCTAATCAATGCATTTTTTTCACAACTCCATTCCTACTCAAATCCAACATCATTTACGGCCGTTAATGAATAGCATTTCTTTCTATTCAATCCATTGTCAACCTCCAGAAATAAAAACCTACAATAATGACATCGTTAATTGACATTTTTTTAAATGACGTTTCCTTTATTGAGCAATAAAAAAACAAATACGTAATATTTGATGAGCAACTGCCTATCTATTCATTTATTCATGCAGCATTCCCATTTATTACTTCTGACCATTTAAAATCCTGTCTAAAAAAATTCCCTTTCCACTAAATAAATAGCGCTTTACTTCTCGTACAATTTCAGGTTGATCCTATTTTAGTTTGTAAAAAAACGTGGGGAAAAGTCTTGTTTTGGCTTGTTAGCATTTCTTGTCTTTGTATATAGTGAAAATAAATGTTGCCAGTTTTGGAAAAGGGTGCAAGCCAAGGTGTAGTAGTAGTAGCTAGTAGTAGGAATGTTTGAGTGGTAAATAAAGTCGAAGTCTGGAAATCAGAAGCAATCAAGAGAAGGAGTATAAAAAAAGAGCAACAAGGGCAATGCCATTGCCACGATAGCAATAGCAAATACATAGGAGCAGCACGCACTGCTAAACATTTTGTGTGAGGAAGAGGAAGGCTTGGAGATTGGTTGCAGTTGTTTGTGACGCTGACATTATGTTTCCCCCGACGCGGATTGCTTCTATTGCAAAGGGTCCACACACTTTAGTTGTGAAAAACAAGGAGCTCATTGATTCCCTCGGGAAATCTCGCTGTGTGTGCATTTCTTAGTTCTCTGGGAGGACAGTTGACAAAATGCAGGACAGAACTAGAGAACACTTAGCTCTAATTGTGCCGTCTATACAGAGTGGCCAACACACACACACACACATACACAACAAGCAGAAGATGTGAAGTGGAAGATAGAGAGAGAGAGGGGGCATGTGTACTTAACTAGGCACACATGTCGGGGAGAGATTTCCAGAGGAATCCCATCTGAGAGAGAGGAGAGGGCAATAGAAAAGACTTTCACTTGATAATTCGCAGAATGGAAGGGCATCCCAATTTAGCATTTCCTTCATATTGACTATGATTCTCATTCAGCTCTTTCCCTTCCTCCTTCCTCCGTGTCCTTCACTCTTCCGTGGGTGTAGAAAGTCAAGTCGCTACCCGCTACCCGCCTCAATTGCCCATCTTCTACTTATATGTATCTGTATGTATCTGTATGTATGTATGGACGTTGAGAGCACCTTGGAAACACTGTCGCTGTTGTGTGGATAATATTCCCCGTCTCTCTCCCTTGGTTTCTCTTCAGCTACATGCTCCAATAGTTTCCAAACTACATTTCACCGCAGTGCCATGCCAATGCAGTGCACGCTACATTATCTACTATCACCTTGTGTAATAAAGTTATAGACCCCTCTAAATGTCCTCTGCTTCAAGATGCATAGAATGGAATCACCATTGTAGCACTACATGTCTCATTCTTGTTTTCCTCTTTCTTCCCGTCATCAACACAACAATAGTCCCCCTTCATGTATACACGCACTTTATATTATATTTATACACCTATATACCTATTCCCTATATAAATGGCTATCATAGATATAGACACTACTAAAATATTCTTGTGTATAAATCCTAATGCATAGGGAAAGAGTAGATAAAAAAACAATGCCAAGAAAGTTTAGTCAGAGAATTTCTATTGTGGATAGAAAGCATTTCTAATACTTTCTTTTCCTGATTGTTTTCTTTTTTTATTTGTTGCGTTCAGTTGACATGCATGCATGCGTAGCTTATTCTCTCGATTCTCTTTTTTTCTGTCAGTGTGTTACGTGAAGAGAGAGTGAGAGAGAGAGAGAGAGTTGATATTTGTCTGTGTGTAGTTTAGTTTAGCTTTAGGGCTTGGGATGGCTTTGCATTTACTTTCAGCAGACGGAATGATGTTGAAATTTTGAGACAGAGTCACTTCACGCAGCGTTGACTGTTAGTAGCGAGGATGTTCAACCTCAAGTGAAGTCATCTGAAGACATTGATCTGGAAATACTAAGGCTGCTGTCGAGTGAATTACTACTACACACATCATATAAGACAGCAGATAAGAGGAGGGAGGAATTCCGACTCTTATTCAACAATGTATCTCTGCAGCATTATTATTAAGACGTCTCTATAGCCTACTCCTAATGTATATGCAAAGAAGAATTAGTAATAGCAGATAGATAAATGTGTGTGTAGCGTGTAGCATACTTTTCCTCTAATACTACTCCACTCAATGGAACATCTCCCTTCGCTTTGACTCCATGGATGTATGTAACAGTTGAGTTTTGTGGATGGAGGAGAGAAAAGCGGGTAGTAGTAATAGTGTAGTCGTCGGAGGTGTGTGTGTGTGTGTGTGTGTAGGCATTAAAGTAGAGTTGTGCCCGACCCTCGCATCACTCTCCTTCACATCTCATCATTCACATCTCTCTCTCTCTCTCTCTTTGTTCTCTCCCCATCAACTGCGAGCTGTGAGAATGAGAAAGGCAAGGAAAGTCAAAGCTCAAGGTGCAAATAATCCTTGTCTCTCTTGTAATTGGCTCTTTCCTTTCTTGTTTTCCCTTACTTTGCTTAGTGAAGCAGGAAGAGTTTCTCACTGCTTTCCCTTTCCACCACCACCACCGCCCCAAAGTCACACTAAACACATCTACGCTCATGCACACACACCACACCATCATAATATCCTACTACTAGTACACAGCTACACTTTTCCCTGACTATGATATCTGTGTGTGGCACACACCAGGGATTCCCTATTCATCTCTTATATAAACAGTGCCTATAATATATACCTATATAAATAGTAGGTAGTAATAGTTGTGGGAGAGAGAGAGAGAGAGAGAGAAAGAGAGTGAGAGGAGGTAGTTAGACTGTATCTCTATGTAGCACACGAAAGCAAACTAATTCTGCAGGAAGGGAGACTTAAGTTTTCATGGTAAGTAGGATGAGAGCAGAGTCCACTCCAATAATAATGTTTTCCCCACCACCGCCACCAACATTACAGATAAGGATTCTTGCCAGGCTCAACCTCTTTTCAAAGCATCTGCACTGCAGCCGAGTGGGACTCATTCACTAACCAAAAGACCTGCGTTCCTTCAAACAACTTGACTTATAGAACCCTATCGCTTCTTTTACATTTGATATGCCTACCTACAATATAAAAGCATAGCATATCACTTCATTAACAGTTTCCCGGCTTTAGCTCACATCTTATCCCATTATTGGCCTCTTCCATTTATATTTATAGTATAGGCACACTTTATATTGTGCCTGTATTTTCTGTATTACTTTTAGAGGGGATCTATGTGTAGCTAAGGACATTAGCAAATGAAAGTGTCAATATAGAATATTATTATTAGCGACAGTCGTCTGAGTCGGGATTTGGCTAAATAATCCATTGTACATACACGGGACACGGACGGAGGTTATTTTTACATGGTGTGATGATGTACACGGAGATAGATGGGGAGGAGGTATTATAATGTGCGTGGCGTGGTAGTTACTATAGTCAGTTACTTGCTAAATGGTGCTAGGCACTAATGGGATGGAAGAAAGGACGAGAGTAAGTCTAACAAAGTAACATTTGCTATGTCATGTATGATGTTTGTTTTGCATTGCCCCCAATAGGAACATGGCTAGTGACATTAAGGACGCGGCTGGCTATGCAGCAGCAGCCCCTGTTGAGTGATTGCAATTGCACTCTGACCCTACTTCACCCGACCCTCGACTAATGCATTCAATTAGATTAACACGTCTGCGTTTGTTTTACTTGAATTATGGAGAAAAGGAAAGGAGGAAGAGCAAAGAGACTGCATAAAACTTTATTTGCTCTGCACGCAGCCACCAGACACTGTCAATGTGTGTGAGCCTCTGGAGTGGGCCTCCTCCTCTTCCTCCTCTTGTCTCTATCGTATACTTGTGCTCCTCCGCGTGGATCACTCTATGAGGCGGAATGGGATTCAGAGTCAGACAGAGCCAAGATAAGCGATTCCATCCATTCCCCTATGGCCATCACCGATATGGACTTTTGATTAGTCGCTGGAGTGCTCCTTCTCTTCCACTCTCTTCTCTTCATCTCATTTATCTCGTCAGATACACTTTTATCTACTCCGCTATTATCTACCATCACAACTCGCAAATATTCTATTTCCTCCCTCATACACATATTAGACTCTCATAATAATACTTATATGTACGTACTTACATATGTACGGAGTACGTATGTAGACTCCAATGTGGGAAATTCGACCGTAATTACACCATGTTCACTAATTCACTCTCTCTCTTTGAAATAAACAAATGGGTGCAAATACAATGCAACTGTAGGCTAACGACAATCTCTACAATGCACTACATACATTTCCTCAATTTCATTACTCAGCAAGGTAATTATGCAGCGACCGAAACTCAAATCATTTATATGATTACATATCAGCATTTAATTACCAAGTCTCCTCTTACCTTTTCAGTCCTCTCATTTTCATTTGCAAACGCTGAGAATTCTTTTTTAATTTACTGTCTAAATAAAATGTGAGCGTCTAATTTTTCTTTATTTTTGATGTACACCAATAGAAATAAAATATTACGCAGAATTTTATTTAACATGTTTTGAGAGGCATATGAAGTAGCTAGTTGAGAATAGTTCAAGTTTAAATTAATATAATATTAAAGGAACCATAGGTGTGCTTACGAGCGGATGGACGTTTGGATAGAAGATTCAATAAAACATGTTAGGATACAAAGTAGCACTATTGCAAAGTTTGTTGTAATGCGAATGTGTTGAGAGTGGTGGATTTAGGATGTAAATGTAATAAGTGGTCAGATGGAAATGGGAGTGTATGCTTTAGAATGTGACAATGAGAGGGTTAGGATGCAGCATTCTATTTTGTATTTCCATTTTGAAAAGGTTTTTGGGGACTAGTCCGTAAGTTGTGTAGGAGTATTGTGTTTGGGCTGTATTAGTGTAGTTCTCTCCTGTGTGTGTATGGCCTCAGAAGAGGCGGGCGAGGAAGAAAAGATTCATAGTTAGAAGAGTCAGTCAGAGAGTGGCTATGCGGCTAGAGATAGTCGGAGGATGGTCTATGGCGATGGGGCTCGGTTGAGTGACTTAAGTTGCTGCTATAGTTTGTCTGGCAAAGCTGATGTGATAGAAGTAGCTGACTGGCTGCCGTAGACATGGCTCGGCTTCCTCTGCGAAAAAAGAGCAGAAAAAATGACATTAGTTTTATCATTTCAAAAGAAGAGGATGAAGTTCTTTTTGAGTGGCATCATGGAAGAACCACATTTCTTATACATCCACCTAATATATAATGTAAGTAAGTGTGTAGTTGTGTCACTTTTTCAAAGTTGGACAAATAGACCGAGTGTAGCCATGGCTCTGCTCCCTTTTCCATAATGCGTACGCAAAAGTGTCCTGCACGTATGTATGCAAGCAGATTGAGAAACGAAAGACATTTCTAACACAAACATAATATATATGCATTCCACGCTATTGAATATCTCAGGTATTATAGCAAAGTCTATAAAATATAAATCTATAGGGCGTAGCCGTATGGCTAGTTGCTAAGACTGCTTATCTGTAGTTAAGGAAGCTAGTGGAGAAAGTGAGTAAAAGAAAACTTGTGAATCACTGGAGACCCGAATGAGGAAAACACATTTTATCGCAAACGACTAGGATATTACTTGAGTGAATGAATGGAAACGTATTTCTGTGTATTAGGTCTCGACTTTCTCTTTATAGAAAGTTCATAAGTACAAGTTATAGAGGATTAGTGGATAGTGTTTGTGCTGGATATTCTGTCTGTTAGGATATGTGTGTCGTAGCTAGGTAGATAGTTACACATGGCAGATAAAGTCATCATAAGTGTAGTAGTAGTGTGTTCTATTTATCCCGGCTACTCCTCTTACTCTTGTGACTTGTCTTTTTTGCGAGATCTATCGGAGCATTCATATCATGTAATTGTAGTGAACAAAGTTGAATGTATATAGAAGATGGAAAAAAGAGAAAGTCTTCGACCAGGTTGACAGACTTCTTTCATCTTGCGCCATCTGAGCAGTTCTGAGCTATTTGCTACACAGAAAGCTACTCTAGTTTTCTATATAAAAATTCTTCTTGCTCGGTAATAGAAAAAAGGTATTTTACCTGGTAATTGTGCGTCGACGACACGATTCTGGGGAAAAGGCCTTCAAGTGCCATATAATGTTACGAAAAAATTTCTTATTGGAAAGAGGTGTCTTTGTTGAGTTGTTTTGTAAGAATGGAGGGACAACAAATGAGTAATTCATGCAAAGGAAATAACTATTATCGTAAAATTGGCTCTATGTGTTATTACTTTGAGAGTTTGAATGAAAATTTGTTGTTTAGTGCACGGGGAAATGTGTCCACAAAGGAAGTTGAGCTATATTTATTTTAGAGAGAGTGAAGTACATAAAAGATTGTAAATAATTGAGCAAGTGCACTGGCTCTATGTGTTGGTTGGTAAGGAAGAAGGATTTTTTTCCTATGAAGATTATGTCTGGGAAGCATACGGGACGCATAGATAGAGAGAGAGAGCTGTGGGACATGGAGTTAAAGCCTTGAACTACAGACTCTACTATTGTCCCATAGAGAAATAGAAATTGAGAGTAAACATCTACTTATTGTTAGTAGTAAAAGACATAGACTTTCTTCCCAGTACATGCATAAAACATGTTCTACTATTTGCCAACGACTATACATTCCAAATCCAAAGAAGAGCTAGAGCATCAAGAATGCAATGTGCAGCTAACTAACTGTTAGGGAAATACACATACATGTCCTTCTATATATAACTGAGCACTAAATCAGTTTACACAGTCAACCGTGTCGAAAATGTAAAAATACAAGGCATATCTAATCTGTTCTACACGTGCTCCTCTATATATTTATTATATAATATGAGGAATAATAATCCTCTTTGCTTTCTCCGTAATAATATAAAAGGAAGAATGTTCCCTTGCCTCAGTTCCACAGAATTCTTCCTTGTCATTTTCTTTTCATGAAAATATTCATTCCTCATAGAGCTGGCATTGGAGAAGTTATTAGAAAAGGAACATGCCATTGCAATGGGAGAGAGAAAGTAACTATGTTCTGTGCATATAATGGAACTTGTTTACTTTTTCTCAACTCTTTCCTTCTTGCCCAACTTTCTTCTATTTATCCTCCTCTTGCTATTATTCCTCCTCTGTATAAAAAGTTGCATGCATTAAAAAACGGGGAATTTTTCTAATTACTCTAATGAATGCCTACTTCTAGTAGACAATATTGATGAAAATGCATTTTTCCCTTTTCTTTATTCCCTCATGTTTGAAAACAGGCTAGCTATTTTTAATCATGTGCTAGCAAATATTATTTTTAGAATTAATCTCGCCCTACATACTTATATATGTACATAAGTGAAAAATAATAATAGCAGTTATACTATTATAAGTAAGTTTGTGGTGGAGAAAGGTTGCACTTGCGTAAATTCAAGGCAGATACATAACTGCGCCATGGAGAGAGAAAAGATTTCTTCGCAAAAGATAAGCTCTGGCTTCTTTGAAATTGGAGAATTTTATAAAAATTCATCGGGAAGTTTGAATGGAGATATAGAAGTGAATAAAGGGAATGAAAATGTTTGAAGGAGATAAGAGGCTGAGAGGACGGAGTCTACTGGCATCATTCCTCCAGAAATAAGTGAGCTACTCTTCCTTGCCACAGCCACATGAACTAAATATATCAAAGACGGCATAGTTCCCTATCTCTCTCTCCTCTCTCTATTATCTCACATCAGTTTAGTAGAGGTATACTGTAGCTAGGAGGGATCCGTTCTGGGCTGACTGCTCCTACTCACATATCTAAATGTCTAAATATATTTCAGAGGTAGGTAGGTAGTCGCTATGGTGTGTGTACATATTATTCAGTGTCAGTACTCGTAAGTAAGGAAGTAGAGCTGGAATTCGGGCGAGTGAAAGTATGTAGTGTGGCAAGTAAGACAAGACAAGGCTGCCCTGCTACAGTTTCGACAAAAGAGAGCCAAGTGCTTTCCTTTGCTTACTAGAATGGCTGTATGTAGAGAAGGAGGATGTAGGCACGAGCGGAGGTAGTTTACTCCGACTCTCTACTCCCATATCACACGGACAAAACTGCTTTAGATGAAAAGATTCGGCCGAACTAGGAAAATAGGAGCAGGGAGAGAGAAGGGATCCAATTTAGCGCCTACTACTCCAACGTATATCCCTACTTTACTTTTCTCCAGTGTGCTAAAAGGGTCGGGAGACTCACTAGTGGCTTACTTACATAAGCAGCTGGCCCCTTTATAATTCTACAAAGACTTGAGAGAGAGAGAGAGAGAGTTCCTCTCCCCCCTCCCCCCTCACTCTCACTTTCTCTTTATATATATTCGTATATATATGTAGATATATATTTATATATAGGTAGTGGGGTTATAGTAAGCGCCCTTTAGTCCACATATTTCTTTTCACTTCTGATAAATGTAGCTAGGCAGAGGAGAAAGTCTTATTTCTGTGTGGCACCATTCTGGAGTCATGTCCTCGCGACTCCTTTCTTTCACCACTTATTTGTATCTAATGTCAGACTCTGTCTTCTAATGTCCTAATGCTCGCACTTACCTACCTTGGACTTTCTCTACTTTCCCTCCACTTTCTTCCTTCCCTCCTCGTTCCCTTCGTCACGATCAAGTTCATTGCTTTCCCTGCTCATCCTGCTCCAGGTCTCGCCATTCGGCTAATCACTAATCAGCAATCAGCCTCTTTCCACCAACTGGCTTATTGTTCCGAAGCTGTGTGTGCCTACTTGGGAGTCGGGAAGTGAAAGAGAAAAGAAAGCGCACCGCACAAAAAGATCTCTCTCTCTCTCTCTCTCTCTTGCTGCTCTGTGGCTTGGCTTAGTTTCTTCTCGAAAGACACGTGCTCTCAACAGACTGTCTCTCTAAGCCGCCTACAATTCTAATAGCATATCCGAGGATCTATGCACTCACTTCCTACATTAGTCCTACAACACTTTATCAGTCAAGACTTTGACCAAACGATCAGAGTAAACTTAACTCTTTTACGCTTCCTCCTTCCCAAACCTTCAATTGTGAACTAGGCCAAAAGTCAAATTACCATAAAACTCTCACAGTATTCATAACTCAATTCCCTTCTCTCATTCTCACACTCAAGCGGCTTTTTTGACTTTCACTCATGAGCAAAGTGCTCACATTCCTCCAACTATATACATTACCTAGCTACTGCAACTCATTCCTCATTCTATAAGGCTCTTCTACTAAAAGGGACTTCCAATTACAATTACATGCAAATACCTTATTAAACATACACGGAACTGCCTCAGATAAATATTCACAGCATTTAACAACTCCGTTGACCTACATATTACATACAACTTCCTTCACCCTTATTTACGTTATACAATTTATAGACTGAAATTTACTTCTAATTCGCTATATTTATTATGTACATATTTATTATCTAGGTATAGAATTAGGTATCGTATAATGTTAACTTTTGCACCTCTGGCGTAAATACCACATCAATAGAAAATGGAAATACTATACTACTACAGCTATATATGTAACTATTTATATTAGGAATCTTTGCGATCACTACATAAGAATACATGCCCTTCTATAATAGCACCTTCATTCTTTCAAACCTTGAAGAAAAATTGTTACATAATTCACTACATAGAACTGTAATGATTGACATCTCTTTTATGGTTACTTAGACACTACGCACGTTATACAGATGTATTACATAATAATGTAATCGTACCTTACTTCCGTAAAATTCATTAGTCAACAGCC
>JABASI010001887.1:0-22268 GCA_019776505.1 Tomocerus nigrus
GAGAGAGTGAGATAGAAACAGTGAGTTCAATTATTCCAGAGCTTATGAATTCCAAACTACATCCCATCATCATCTATGAATTTAAGTCTGAGAAAGTAAGAGCAGAATTCAGGTGGCTGCGTGGATGGATGCAAACATAACATAACATACATACCTAGGTACTTATTACCCGCTAGTAGCAGTAGTCCTTAGCTCAGAGTACACACATTTAGCCAAGTCAATCTTTCTTAACGAAGTAAAGTGAAGGAAGAGGGATGGAGGAAAGGAGGACAGGCGGAGAAAACGAGGAAAAGCAAAGGAAACTCAACTCACCAGACATTTCTCGACGAACCATTAAAAAATAGCGAATTGACTTTCTAATAAGAGAGCCAACCGACAGATCCAGTAGAGACCATTATGATGACGCTAATGGGGAATAGAGAAGTAGTAACCGAATGTACTGACTGCATACAGGATTTTGTCTCTCTCTCTCTCTTTGCTTTGCCATGGCATGGCAATCATCAGTCTACGATCTACTATTGATCCAATTACTGAATTATATTCTAACGCCAGTTTTTCAGCATACTCAGGTCATCATACACTTAAGTCGACGGCGGGCGACGGCTGAATAAGCTCTCCCACATCTACAACCAGAGAATCGAGGAAAAGCAAACCAAGGAATGAAACCAAGTCGACAAAACTAAATGTAGTTCCAGCAGCTCAACTAGCATCTCCCTAATGGACTAATCGTGTTCTTCTTCTTCTCAAACTCCAGTAGTCAGTTGAGTTGAGTCGCCGACGACGATTCCCGATATACAGATACACATACTTAACTTACATACTCCTCTTCCAGGCTCTTCCCCAAGAAATACATACATCTTTACGTTCCGTGTTCATGTTCTACGAAATAGGTTCGCCTAACTACAGATACTAACAGTGAACATTAGATTCTCTTAGCAATCCAGCCCATCATCCCAACTGCTCTCCACTCCATTTCCCTCTCTCCTCCACTACTAAACCTAAACATCCTCATATATTATATATCCCCACTCTTTCTCTCTTTCTCTCGCTCTCGCTCTTTCTCTCTAAATACTACTTACTATTATATCACCGATAGAAGATTAAAGATTATTATTGCAAGAAGTAAAAGTATGACAGGCCATAGGGATGATGGCAAGAGGGAAAGGAAAGCAACATAACAGTCTATGTAAGTGTCTCTACGTCTCTTCTCCATCCTTTGTCATCCTTGTCATTTTGAATTCGATCGATTTATCCATGCAGGGAAATAACATTAGTCCCGACAAACTCGATCCACTTTTCAACAACAATACAAAAATACAAACCACACATTATATTTAACAAGTACTACTTACTTATCTCTTTCAACATGTGTACTAATGCCTTTGGAAAATAATAGAATAATAGCAATCCATTTTCCCGTAGTTTCTACTCGAAAAATGGCATACAATAACATGTGTGCATATCTTAATAGCTAATCCAGTTAGAGCTGAATATTATAGAGCAAATAGGAATGTGTAATACATAAAGCTAGCCCCCTCCTTCAGCATGTCTTGTGCAAAGAAATTAGAGAGGGCATTAAATATTGAAAAACGGGCGGCTATAGGAAATATCAGCACGCTAGAAAATTCCACCTCCTTACTTAGCAAATACAAAAACATATTTAGAGGAGTGCGGGACGGAGAAAAAGGGAAGCTAAGCTAAGCTACTAGATATGTACAAATGCCCATCAAAGAACAGAAAGCATATCACACAAAGTAGAATGACTGCACCAGACAGACAGGCAGACGGCAGACCATATACACATACATCAATACATGAACTCTTCTGCTAGCACTTATGTACGAAATGTACAGTTGAGTTGTGTAAAGGAGTCTCTCTTCTTCTGACTGAATTTACTAATGTAATGTGTGTTAGGAGTAAAGAGTTAGGTGATAAGCTATGAATATATACCTGTGTTATTTATATAGGGTGTATAACTAGACAGTTACATATGTACTGCTAAAAGAGTAACTATTAGACGGCTGCTAATACTATCAACTATCTGTGCACACGCGACGAGGAGGATTTTCAATTTTATTTAAGTGTAAACTCTCTGATTTCTCTCTTTCATCTGGCTGACTTGACTTATGTTCTTAAAATATAACCCGACTCTTTCTCACTGCATATAATTCACAGATGGGCCTAACACCTGGGCGTTTTAATTGCAAGCGACGTCCCGAAGAGTGCACATCCAATGTTTCTTCTTCCCCGCACGGCTCTCTCGCTATCTCTTTCCCTGTGAGTGGAAAAAGGGAAGTATAGACTACAACTACTAAGTCTGCTCCTGGTGAAATACATAACATGACGAGAGAGTTGATGCTAAGGCTAGGCGTCTTCTCGGCGGTTCTCCACTCCAATCACGCAACTCTCTTTGCCACTAGCAGGAGCAGCACCAGGTTTTACGATAATGCCCATCGTATGCTTTTTACAAAGATGAGCCCAACAACCACTATCTCTTCTGCCTCTTACTTTACTCCTTTCTTTATATTTTCCTAGACATAGACAGTAGCTATTTAGTTTATAGGAGGAATATGACTATATCGTAAGTAGCATGAATAGTGAGTAAGTGAGTGAGTGTTCTGTGGAAAATATCTTTTCCCGAAAATACTCTCAGCCAAACAGTCGACGAATGGCCCCTTTGCGTGTTTCCAGATAAGACACAGTAAAACATGAACTCAGCTTCTGAGATTATGGCATATTCTGCTATTATCTCTGTTCATGTAGTGCTTTTCGCAGCCCCATGAAAACTACTTTCCATCCGATTCCCGCCGACTTAATTAACAATGACGTCGAATTACCCGCAAATAAGCCTTTACTCACATTCCATATGGACTTCTTCTACTTCTAACCTGCTGAGCTCTAACCTTCTAAGCTGATTCGACGGAAAAAACTTTGAAGAAGCACAAGGCAAAGTTGAGAGTATCTTCCTTGAGTCATGACTACACGGAACTTGTTCAGAGCCAGCAAGCACTCTTCTCTCTGTCTATCGTCGAAGCTATGGAGCTAAGTCAGCGTCACTGACTTACGTAGGTAGGTTGAATGGATTGAATTGAATTCGCACACAAGATCCTAGCACAATAGTGCCGAGAAGAATCTAAAGACCCTTTTCTCTTCTTAGACTAACTCTAATAATATTCTGTTTTATATACATACACATAAGTATATACCTATATATGGTCTATAGTGCTTAATAGCTGTACTAGGTAGAGTTCTTAACTAACAGACGTTACTAGGATGTAGTTGTGCTTAACTGAAGGCTCTTTCCCAATCTATACAATTTGGGGATGCTAAGAAACTAATATGGATCCTTTTTAGAGGAGGCTAAGATTGTAGTTCGTATTTCATTGTGGTACTTTGCTCGACTGGATGTAAGATGCCTAAGTGTATATGTATTAGTAGGTAGTTTCTTTGTAGTGGAGAGAAGTCTCAACAACTACAGCTCAATGTATATAGAGAGGGACGAAGTGATTGCTGCGAAAGTCCTCGAGAAAATTTGGCCACCGCTTTCAGAGATAGCGAGAAAGGCAACAACAACAAAAAAGAATCTAGAGAGGCTCCACAGGCTGGTGCATTTTCTCGGCTGCTGCGCTATTCGATCCGAGAAACGACGTCGTCGTCTCGTCTAGTCTCTAGGTCGATTCCCCCGACCGACCGCCGAACCGAAACCCAACTCTCTCACTAGCATATAACAGAACATTTTCATAGAATCATGGCTGGCTGACACATTCGTTACAACTTTTAGAGGAATAAACTCTTCCTCTGTTTACATCCAGATCTCCATAAATACCTCGACACGACAGCCATTCTCCATGTATACATACCTTTTCCTATCTGTCTATCCTTTTCTCTGTCTCCGGGCAAATGAATACATATGCAGAATGAGAGAGAGAGAGAGTGCGGAACAAACGGTGAAACCTTTCTCTGCGGCTTCTTATGGCTATTATACTCACAGAGTAATGTATCTGAGTAGTGAATCCTCTTTTAGTGCACAACTAAATGTACGCTGTAATAGTTTAGAACTATCTGTAAATTATACACACGCACAAGAGAAACTCTTCTAAGCATCTCTCTCTCTCTTGCAGAAGCAGCAAGGAGATACATTGAAAGACTCACGTTAGATTAGAACAACAGGAGCTCTCTCTTTCTCGCAGAATGAATTCTCTTCTGTTTATGGATGTATGTACATACATAGAGATACTGTTGTCAGATAGCTAGAAGACTGAAGCAAGACTGTTGCTAGCCGACTAAACTCTCTCTCTCTCTCTCTCTCTCTCTCTGATGTTCTTCCAACAGTCTCGACTTGACTGCATATCTAAGTCGTCCATTCCCTCTCTCTCTCTCTTCCTCGACTACTAGAGCCATTTAATCACTCCATATAAATATTTACCAAATGTATCTCATCTTTTATGATAAACAGGATTGCCCACCATAAACAACAATGGAAAAAGTAGCACACCCAAACCAAACACATTTCCCTAAAGACTATGAAGGTTCAGAGGGGAAATCAGTGGTCGTAGTACTTCTTGCGACTAACAAATCGAATCAGAGTCAATCAGATTCCCAAACCGCAGCACATCTTCAGCCCAGTTTCTTCCAGATAGTGAATTACTTTTTCATGGGACGAGACACTTACCAATCGATAAAACAAGTATCTCCCAGATAGTATAAGTGTATGTATGCTTCCTCCTGTGTCCTCCTCTCACTGCCACTAAAAATATTACACCAAAGTGCCCAACATGATGGAATGACTGACTGAAAGCTTTTCTCGCAACATAGTCACACAACTGGAAAATTTAATCATGTGATGCTTAGACTCTTCCCTGCCTGCTTGGCTTAAACTTATCCTATCGTCGAGTGGTCTGCTCTATCCCATCCTACTTATACCATTCATCATCATCTATCTACTAGTGTCTATGCACGATTAGTCAACTTTTAGATATACCTACCACATATATATACAGACACTATACACACACTATACTTATAATATGATGAAGGATGAGAAAAAACCGTTTTATTCTGCTTCTATTTTCTATCCATGAATTTCTAGTCAAGTTTAGCTTTTTTTAGAGCGACTGCGACTGGTATGTATGGTGTGCCGATGAGTAAAGTGAATGTCTAACAAATGTATACTACATAGAAATAAAACATAGAGCCAGAGAGAGAGAGAGAACATACATATATGTACATAACTCCATAAAAGCATAGCTTATACTAGATCGGCTATTCACCCTAAAGTAAAGTAACCAAATCCAGGAAGCCCAACCAAATCAAAGCAAGTTGTTCCAAATCCTTTCGAACTCATTTTTATGCGAAACTCGCTCCCATTCAATTCATGCAAAGGAAAAAAGGCAGACTGTTACACGTATGTGGCCAAAGTATGCAAAGGTAAAAGAATCGAACTGTAGGATATTACATAGGTGTGCCCCTACATCTATACATAAATATCTTGCCCTAATATACAATTTGTAAATGTAGAAGTCTGTGCAGTAGAACACTACTCCTTTCCTTTTTACTTACGTCTACTACTAGCTACCTAAACACATGAACATACATAAGGTTAGGGGGGTCTGTACAGATTGTATATTTTCACCATCATAAGAAAATCGGATTTTGCTTACACATTACCTACATGTTCCACATAAAACAGTAACAGTTTATATTTTGCAGTAAACAACATTCCCTGACTTTTACTATATGCTCCTCGCCTCTCCAAAGGAATCATAAACGCTTAGCATCACATCACACCAAATCTAATCTGGAATCTTGTCTTGTCGAACCAAAGCTACGTTCCTGTGTACACCATGTACATAAAGCTGTATAACATTTCCGTAAATATAAGGAAAAGAGTGATTGGAGCAAGGTAGGAAGATAAAAGCCTCACATAACACACACAGCACGATTATTCTAATACACTGGCAACATTATGTAGACATAAGAGTTTTTGGACGCATAACTATTAAAATCGCTACATAGCTTGAACGTAGATGTATATCAAAGATAAACAGAAGGATGTGTGTATATTAGGAGAGACACTATGCATAAAATATGCATGACTACTCCTGCTATTATCAGTGGAATATTGTAGGCTATTAAATACATTTCTAGCTTTCACTATGTCTGCCAGCCTGCCTGCTAAGATTAAAAGTGTCTATTTAGCACACAGTGCATGGGCTATAATATTATGAGCAATATTAGTATGTATATCTAGTAAATATTATAGTTCAACTTTGCTTTTTCACATTTGCACGCTGGCGTGACTTATCTTTGAGAGAAAAAGCCGTCCCTTTATGTTCGACTCTATTATGTTACAGATGACAGATGTCTTATCTTAACAAGTCAGAGTAAGAGCTATAGACAGACAGAGAGACACAGAGGAGAAAATAGCTTACCTCAGAACAGAACAGTCTTGGTATTTTCTTGCCACTGGTGCATGGTAACAGGAGGAAAGAGTCAAAGCTCGTGTACTCTGTCACACATCTGATCTTTCCTTTGGTTTTAAGCAGAGTCGAGTCAGCCAGTCGAATCAAGTTAACTCTTTCGAGTTGAGTCAGCTTTACTTTACTTGACTCTCTCTCTCTCTCTCACTCTCTCTCTCTGTGTATCTGTTTCGTCTGGTTAGATTGCTGTATCTTGTCTGATTTTATGTTGTTTAGTGTATTGGAGTTTATGCTTAGTAAATATTCTGTTGTTAAAGATATAGACGTGTATGGTGTGAGAGAAGGCGAAGAGAGAGGCGTAGTGATGTGTGTAGCATCTGGGCCACAAGTAAAACAAAATTTGCGAGCGTGTTATATTGTGTGTGTGTTTTCTAGTATTCTGTTGTAGCATAGAATAGAATAGAAAGAGAGATAGTTGGAGGAAGGATGGAAAATTGATTTGGATGTGCCTGTGTAGAGTATTTTTGTGTATGTGTGCTGTCTATTTGTCTGTAAGGTTAGTTAGTGTTTAGTAATGTAAGAGAGCAGCCGGCTATTTGGATAAAGGACAATGTTACAAGATTGGATTGGATGTAGAGAGTGTGTGTGCTGTTGTCGGGAGTGGAGAAAAAGTAACTAATGTGTTGCTCGTCCAGAGAGTGAGTAGTAATTCAGTATGTTTGACTGTGTAGTTGAGAGATAGAGTGTTTGGGACAAAGTTTGATAGTAGGGAGAGGAGAAGAAGAACGAGAATGTGCATTGAGCCAATTCAGTCCAGTTAGCTCGGCTAATCCAGTCCAGTCGAGTTGAGTAAAGGCAATAGAGACAAGACAGGACAGGCAGGATAGCGACGAGTTGAATGAATTCAATGAGAGTTTCTTTCTAGCTAGCTGCCTTGGCTATGTATGAATGTATCTATGTCGCGGATATTATTATGTGGAAGAAGAGAGCTGTGCCGGGGAGTAGAACTTTTTGATTGTCATCGGACAAGAGCTAAACTTGCTCAGCGTTCGCTTCTGCTAGCAACTCGAGATTTTAAGGCTTTTACCCATCCCCAGCGCATGAACATGAACTTGCGCTTCACTTACAGATTCTCTGTTCGACTCGAGTCAACTGAACTCACAGAGAAAACAGCTCTCAAGCCGAACTCAACTAATCGTCTGAAAAAGAATCCATATGAGCTGAACGAAGGAAGGAGGTAAACTGAACGGAGAGAGAGAGAACCCAGGAAAAGAGAGAGAGAGAGAGAGAGAGCCGGGCAAGATACAGAAGACTGACTCTCCCACCACCACCAACCACCACCAGCCAGAGGAAAAGAGAGAGATAGGCAAAAACTGGAGAATGAGTTGCTTTTCCTCTGGCTTCGCTTTTGCTCTGGCTGCCTGCCTGCCTGAGTGAGGGAAGACGTCCAATGCTCTAGCAGACGACGAAACGGGAAGACTGCAACTCGCTCCAGAGAGAAGAGAAAACGGCTGGAGAAGAGAACGATCGATTTCGAGTCGATTCCTTTGAAGCACGTGACGAAACGCGCAGGTGGGTCTCGCTCCTTCTCTCTACTATTTTCTATACAGCTCTCTCTCTCTCTCTCTCTCTCTCTCTCTACCCGCTTCGTGGATATAGCCAGAGAGAGCCATGTATTTATGTATTAGCCATTGTACGGAGAGAGAGTCTGGAAACTCTCACTTTCCCTGTTTGTTAGCCGAGAAACGACAAGAGCGATCCTTCTCCTTTTCGTCATCGTCACCCGAAAACCAAAAAACACGGATACGACACAGAATGAGCCGCCGATGAGTTCACCTTTCTCGTGCTTCACTACCACCACTGCCTACTTCCACTCAGTCCTCCTGGAGTGAGTGACACTACATAGTCCGCCAACTACCCACCACACCGCCGACTCTCTCACTCACTCACTAGCTAGCTACAGACGATATATGAACACAAACTAAAAGTAAACGCTAGATAACAGGGAATAACGAAAGTTGAGGAGAAAACGAAACCCTCTTCAACTATCTATAAGCTTTCTGCCACTTTTCTCTCGCTTAGCCTTCCTCTTTTCACTCCTTTTCTTCTCCGTCTATCTTTTCCCATTTCATTCCAATCCACCACTTTCGTTTGAATTTTCTTCATTCTTCCGCTGTTCTCTTCGTTTGCTTTGCTTTACTTCAGCCTCGATTCCCTTCCCTCACTAACATCACAAGTTCATATTGAATTGACTGACTGTTCTCTAGTGTACTGGAGTGTATCCTATCATCATTACATTATTGCATAGCTGACATTCTGCTGAAAACCAACGAAACCGTTATGAATTGTCGAGATACACTCCATCCATCCATCCATCCACCCAGCTACACTATACCTAAATACTCACTCACTTTCTACTCACTACATTAAACCACGTTTCAAATATACTCAAATCTAGTGACAACTCGCAGAAAACTGTCACCACATAACTCTACTAAAATCAGTCACTCACTTTTTTACCATTTTCTACTTACCATTCTATGGTTTTCTTTGCGGACTACCACTTTGTGTTTCTTTTTGTCTCTTTTCCCTTTCTTCAAATCCATTTCAGACTGAATTGAAAAGAAAACTGTACCTTTCCTGTTTATGTATATCGAGCATCTAATAAAAATAGACAATTATTATTGTAGAAAGGTAACTTTCTATAGTATCTACAGTGTCTTGTCTTGTCTTGTAACCATCCTATCTCCTCCCCAATCAAAATCCATAAATGATTGTGAATAGCTAATGGCATAGCGCCGGAAAATAGACAGACAGGGTTCATCGCAAGGAATTCCTGCTATAGACTTACATTTCCCCGATTTTTCCCCAGATTCTCATATAATACACCACTAGCATATCTGCCGTAACTTACATAGTTTTCAACTTGGAAAATGTAACATGTATACCACAATGGGCAAAAAATAAAAGATACCTTTCTTTGTGATTGTTGACTGAAGTTTTCTTGTCTCTGCTGGCTCACTTGGCTCCTAACAATATCCGCTATAATTTTCCTTATTGCTATTTCTTTTCTTCGTTTTCCGTACGCTATCTTATCTTATGATAGAAAATCCAATCACTTTCACTAGGCAGGAAAGCAAACCATTTAAATAACGTGACTAGGTACGTCTATTACATTTTCCCTTCTCTACTAATGTAAAATCTAATGGAAAGTAGCTACACGGGAAAATCATAACTTCAACTTGACTTTTCCTTTATAAGCACCTACCGCCACAGCATAGCTATTATACATTGTTAGATGCATGTAATTTCTGTGTTTACAGTGTCTATACAGTTGAACCTTTCAAACCAATCTTTCCATATGAAGGGATAATGATAGACCTAAGACATTAAAACGGAGCGATACGATCTTACAATAACATACCATAACGAAAGCATGAGTACATTACCATTTAGAAAACCAATGTTTTCCCTTTTCCTTTCACTGTCTACACTATGAATGGGAGGAAAGAAAGTATTAAGTAATAATGCCTATGCACAGGGAGCTAATAGTCAACAATAGACCTTTTCCAACCTATAACAATAAAAGAGGAGTATACTCGGGATGCTACTATACAAATAAAATGTCAATTCAATCATAAGTACATTTGCTATAAAGGCATTCACATCAAGGAAAATGACATTAATAATGTCATATTGCGGGACAAAGGAAAACCTGGAAATAAAGGGCCAAAATTAATTTTATTTGAATACCTGTAATTTACTCTTATTTTTTTCTCGGGAAGCATACCCAAAATACCAGGTAGATATGTATCCAAAATTAATTGGTTTACTCTAAGTTTTCGATTGAAATGGTTTAATTAAAATCTTAAGGGTTGGAAGGGTGAAAACACGTGAAGGTGAAAGTGGAGAAAGGGAGGGGGAAAACAAGAGAGCTAATTTGATATCACTTGACCGTAAAATTTGTGAATATTGTCATGTTAAAATTGGGTAGCTACTATTTAATGACGTTCCATTGAAAGTGCAAATGGTCTATAGTGTTTATCCGAAGGCTTTCGACGAAAGGTTACGGGAATGACGGATCTACAGCGTAATACAAGGTTGGTAACTGAGCGGCGGAGCCGTAAGATAAATTCTATCACTGCGTTATGTATTAATTTGGGAGGAGAAATTGAAAACAAAGTAATAGAAAAGGAAAATGGAAGCAGCTAGAAAGTATATAGGCAGTAAGTAATAGTAACTACCACGTATATATATTTATAGTAGATGTTGGTATTGTATTACGAATGACAAAAAGACAGCTAAACACAAATGACGTTGGTTTGAGCTTTTCTGGTATGTAGTCGGTTGTCTCTCTGGATGTACATTAGATTATATTACATTGCATACAAATAGTATTAGTAGATGCTAGAGACTATAGATAATAAATATAGAGTTATTCTTGTGAAAAGGGAAGTCAATAGCTAAGCAGGATTGCTGTGTAGTAATAAGTCTGAGCTAAAAAGGATGGTTGAACGTAGTGGAAATGTTGGGTGGAAAGTAAAGTAATACTTAATACATAGAGCAACATACTCGAATTCTCAATTACTTTTACTGTTCCTGACATTTTGCAAGTAGAGGAGGAGGATGGTAAAGTAAAGCAGAAGCAGCAACTAAGTAATAGACAGAGGACAGAGAAAGAGCACAGCGGGCACAAGAATCCTATTTCCCCATTCCCCATAGTGTGGGGATATTTTCTATGGTGGCATGACATGGCAGTCTGAATAAGATAGTGACTATGTATATGATTAGATAGAAAAGTAGAGAAGAAGACAGACGAGAGAGAGAGCGAGAGAGCGAGTAAATATAGCAAGGAAGAGATAGAGTAACAGAGAAAATAGAATCCGATGGGTTGGGACCACCAGCAACCTAATTACACAGTATATACCTGGCCCTGGCTCTATCGAGAATTAATTACGGGAGACAAACTAATTGGATATTCCATAGATACATATCCAGAAGAGATAGAATGAGTATCTATCGTGTTACGACTACATAATATGAGTGTGTATATGTATTTCCACTTAGATTACATACACATAGAGAGAGATAGAGAGCTAGAGCACTTTCCCTTCGACTGGAGGCCAAACCGCGCCAAACCAGACAAGTAAAGTCAAAACCGAAGTGAAGGCAATCGAGGAGAGGGCATAGGGAGAGAAAGGCAGGAGGTATCAGAGCAGGGAAACGACGACGACGACGAGTGACTAAAAGCCAAACTCAAGTTCCAGACTCGATCGTCATCGTCGTCCCTCCATTTCGTCGCTAAAACTAAATAGGAGCCTGTGCTTTCACTAACCGCTTCAAATGTGACTTTCTATAGATTACTTCCCGTGCATTACTATATTAGTCAGACAGGACAGGACAACATAACACAGAGATAGTTCAATTTCACAGTGAAAGTCTTCTTTCTCTCTTTTCCTTTCACTCATGTTTCATAGTTAGTTTAGTGGAGTAGGTAGGTGGTGGCCACTACTCCCTTCCATTACTACTCCTCCATGCTGCACTCTCTCTCTCTCTGACAGACTACTCACTACTCCTGTTCAGTATTCCTTTATCTCCTCAGTTCCGCTCTATTTTGACCACAATCAAACCAAACCTGCCTGGCTAAGCAAAGGAGGCATGCAGAGATCCTATATATGCTTTGCTATTTTACTAGTAAAACCGTAGAGCGTCTGTAGTGTTCGTCCTAAAGCTACTAGCACGGCATAAAAAGACACAACTTAGCTATCTGTCTAATGTTCCATAGTTTCTCCTCCAGCAGACTTTTGCCTACGTACTCTATGTACTTACTTACTTGTTGTATTTGTAGCTGGTAGTCTGGCCATGCTGAGCTAAACTAAAGTACCTACCTTAGTTTAGCTACCTAAGTTCACTACTCTAGTATCTCTCTATCAAAGGCGGAATGTATTTGTATTAAGGAAAGTAGTAATATAGCTAATAGTTTGAGAGGAAAATAGTAAATAGCTTCCTGTGCTCCTTCTCAGCTACAAATAAGACTACAGTTCCATAATATGATGATGATACATATACCTTAAGTGAGAGGAAAGGAAAAGGTTGGAAAGGAAGGGAAAGTGCCGTGTAAAGTAAGAGTATTAGCTGCGTTGAGTGACTGGAAGAGAGTGAGCCTCGCTCTCGCCCAACTATTCTATCCATCCCACCAGCTACTAGCTCGCAATGAACGGAGAGCAAACTGAAGTAAACTAGGGAAAATAGCATCGAGTTGAGTGAGAGAAAGAGTATATCGATCCTAATGTAAGTCAACTGAACTCTACTCAAGTCAACTTACATTGTGAGACGCAAAACCATTTAACCGCGTCACATCACTCACAATAGTCCACATCCATCCATTCACATTTGAAAGCTGCCTAGGAGCTATCTGGTCCCCAAATGATCCTAAGTAAACTAGATCGTCTCTCAACTCCCTCATTTCCTTCCTCTTCTCTTTTCCCCACATTTTTAATGCGCCCAAATAACCAACTAACTTCATCACACTAATAAAACTAAGGGGAAAATATTGTACTACATTTTGGAAGACTCTTCTTTTTGTAAACAATGTCCCTTTTTTATCTCTCTCTCTCTCTGTCGCTTTGAATAACAAATAGTTATACAGTCAAGGCGTAGGTAAATAACTATGTTTTCTATGCGTGGAATTTGAAAGATTATAGAAAGAAGTACAATAGTATCATGGACAGAAACAAAGGAAAGAAAGACATCACAAAAGGATGTATGTAATGCATCTATGGCCAGATATATGTAGAGCAAAAGGGAAGAAGAGTGACACTCGGCAATGGAAGCCAGACGATGAGACGAAACCGAAGGAAATGCAAGAAATCCCTCTCACTGAGTGAGTGAGTCAGTCAGTTTGGTGAGGAGCGTAGAAAGAACGTTACTACATTCAAAGGCTATAGAACAGATGTAAAATGCTTTCAAAAAATCGATTGGCAACTTGTTCAGAAACTCAAGAGAAAAAGTGCGAGACAAAAGATTCCCTACTCGCTCTCTCTCTCTCTCTCTCTGGCTGTCTATCTGTGTAGAAATAGGAAAAGATCTAATACATATAGCTATTTCTGTTCTGTCTCTAGCAGTGAAATAACTACATGATACAGATATACACTCTCCTCTTCGGCATAGGTAGACGTAGACATCCAGACAGAAGCAGAGAGACAGAAATACGAAAGGAAAAAAGAGAGCCGTTAAGAGAGAGACAGAGCGAGACTGAAATCAAGTATAAGTTCATCACCTTGTCAGCTACAGACATTTCCTCTTTCCCCGCAAGACTAATTTATTCGATTGACACTTTGGTCAAATTACTCTCTTCCTCGTCCTTTTTTGCTAATCAGCACAGTTAATAGGCTTTCCTCTTAATATTACATATGTAATGTTATCTAAAAAAACTCTCCCATATATCTACATATCCTACAACGGACAAACTAAATTGCGTCGTTGATGAATCTGCGTTTTTTTCCTGACAGAAAATTACAATTTGCTCCAGAGAGTATCCCTATCCATTCACTTTGTGGTATGTCACGTAGAGAAAATTCCCTTCAACGAAGAAGGCTGGAAATTATATTGTTAATGCCAAATGTAACCAAGATGTAACTGATGTAAGTAAATAAGAGAAGTATTTAACTATAGGTAAATAAATGGAGAGCGACAGAGAGAGAGAAAGAGAGAGTATGCATAGCATTACTTATGTATAGGCCATGTAGATATTTTACGAGTATAGAGTAGTAAGAAGGAGAGTATGCATGTTTTATTGGCTAAAAGCTCACTCTGAGCTCGAGTGGATGATGCGTATGTGTAATCTTGTTCTCATTATAGACACAAGACACGAGCGTGCTAAGCCAAGTCAAGCCAAACCACGGCACATTGAATTTTGTCCTTTATTAAACTTACCTCTTTATTGTCGTCTGAAACAAGTACCTGCCTTGCCTAAGATACACAGTTGTTGAGTGGTTGTTAAAGAGAAAAGAGAGAATACTAAAATGAAATCAAGCAAGCAAAGCAAAGCAGAGCAGGGCAGAACAGACATGCAGACAGCACAATGGTGGAATAGAAATAGGACGTGAGTGTCGAGAGCAAAGTCACTATGTTCAAAATGAGAAAGATGTGTGTGGATTTACCTAGAAAGTCAGTTCACTCAAATACTCAGAATTATATCCCTAGCTCACTGTTCTATATGAAAAGAGAGAGAGAGAGAGAATGTTTAATAGCTGCCCAGATATGATAGACAGAAAACAGGCGGAAGGAAGAGGGAATAATATTGGATATATGAGGCTGGATCTAGGTAGACGTAGAACAAAACCAAAAACATCATAATATAAAGTAGCTATAGGGTTCTAGCATATATTATTACCCCAGCTCGACTACAGGTTTCCTTTCCTTTACACACTGTACATACATATTGCCATTTTCAGACAAGGGATAATGGTAATATTCCGTAATAAGTAAGCTAAACTGGGGAGGAGATAGACATAGTTCACGAGCTTTAGCAGGATAGATGTACGTATTTAGTTATTGCTGTTAGAGACTGTTTCATCGGACAATAAAACAGTCTGAGGTTGAACTCAAGTCTAATATCCTATAAGTCTGCACATATGGACAGGTGTAGGCTGAGTGAGAGAGTTGAGTCCCGCGTAGAGACTTAGCTCACGACGATAGTGTCTTGTCCACACATACACAGACGGTGGTGGTGATGGTGGTGGTGGTGCTAGCAAAAGAATATGTAGCTCAGCCTAGAGTCTACCTACTACCTCCAGCAGAACATACGTAGACAGAGTGTAACCGAATCCCGAATGTAAACACGGGCGCAAATGGATGGCGAAGGAAATTGTTCCTGAGTCTACAACGTTTTATTGACCAACGTTGCTAGAGCTTGCTTTCGCTTCCCGGGCGTCATAAACCTAAATGCAACTTTTCTCAAAAATATCCGCTTTCTCTCTATCATAAAAATTGGCTTATCTCGAAGTGTAGAGCAGGGAAGGCGAGGCGGAGGGAAGTCAAGACTCAACACTAGCAAAAGGAGCCAACAACACCAACCTACGACTAACCTGAGCTTTGGATTCTCTCTCTCTCTCTCTCTCTTTCTCTACTAGTCAGTGACTATTGTAAGTTAAGTAAGTAAGTTTGCGTGAGCCGAACCAGTTTCTGTCGGATTCGGACTTTCCTTTACATCCTTTCAGAGTATGAGGACATTGAAAGAGAGGAAACCTGGCCATGTCCTTCTTAGCCTTTAATAGACGCTACGGACATGGCCATAATACATTATTAGAGCATAATAGCAATAATAATATATTTATATATAAATAACCTTATGTATGCATGTGTATGGACCACTGCGCATTATTCTCCCTATGTTGCCTTATCATTACCAAGAGAGGAGAAGACGAGAAGAAGAAGTCTTAGAAGGATAAAGGAGCTAGCTATCTGACTATTATTTCCCCCTACCTACTTTACTTTCTACAAAGAGGTCGAGAATAATAGTAATAACTAGGGAAAGTAGTAAAATGTGCTGGAGAGAAGATGTCATGATGGAGCATTCGTCCCTCTCCTAATCCTTTCCAATCTTTTCCCTTTGAGTTAAAGGGCTCTCTAATAGAATAGAATCAAGAGACTCTTGAAATAACACAATAAATGATAATCAGATATAATTACGAGTAATTACGCCACTTTCCCTATCATATCCTAACTAATTACTACATCATCTCGCTCTGCCTTCTGTTTTGTTCAATTGAGTTGTCGACCAAGTCAACTTTCCCGAGTTCAGAACAGAATGTTTCTACGCAATGAACTCATCTCTTGCCTAGTAAGTACATAGCAATGCCTTCACTCGCCTGTTGTACCCAAGAATATTATGTCATTGAGCAGGAGAAAGTCACACAGAGAAGAAGAGAGGCGAGCTGGAAATAGAACGGGATCTATTGAATACATAATGTACACTTTCTACAGATTGTATTCACATACACACGTCCTCTTAGATCTAAATCCCACCCTATATTATATACCGTTTACAAGGACTAATATTTCAAGATATACGTTGTAAACACCTACATATCCATAGTAGACAATTGTCTGCTATTAGCAATAGTTGTTTTTGCTTTCTCTCTCTTTTTCTCTCTCTCTCTCTCTGTCTCTGAGTGAGCAGTCGAATGGTAGTATGATGTTTGTCCTGGAGAAAGTATATATAGAGTGTAACAACAATAATATCAGTATTTGGAGAGATGAGAAGTGAAGTGACTTGACTTTCATTGCCTCTGCCTTGGCTCACTTGAATTGTACTGAAGAGAACTGAGAACATACTTAACTTCATTTTCTCAATGTGCGCTCATCACATCATCATCTTCCACATCCACAAGTAGAGCAGCAGAGCAAGAAAAAGCAAAGCATCTCAAGATCGCTCTTTGAAATCCGGAAACAAGCCGAAGAGAAAGAGAGAAAGAAAGGGAAAGAAAGAAAGAGCATTTCCTCGGACCTTTTCATACATACTTTTTTATTATCGTCAGTCAAGTCAAGTCAGCCACTAAGCTATATTATATCCGAAAAGAGCACAAAAGGATGAAAATCTCCTATGCATGATTCCTCCTACTTGATGGGATTTCTTCGTTAGGGGAGACTATGTTCAAGAACACACATCCTATATACTACATCCATAGCCTATCATTATTATATATAGACTGACTTTTTACGTATAGATACACACACACAATATATAAACATATAGGAGAAATATATGAGAAGCAAGAGCGAGAAGAACAAGGAACTTGTCCCTATTATATCCAACCCGGGTACTTACTTACTCCACATATACATACATACATTTCAGTTGCATATCTTTCTTTCTCGAAGCTTGCTTCTCTAGTCTCTCCCACCTCCCCATTCCGAACAGCGAAGAGCGAGAGAGAGAGAGATACTCCTAGTTGCTAGTCGACTTGCCTTAGATGCTAAAGTAAAAGTCTTTGACTTTGACTGAACAGAAGAGTCTGAACTGAGCACAAGTCTTCGTCTTCTTCTTCTTCCTCGGAAGAGTGTAGACATAAAAGCTAGAAGCTACTAGAGAGAGCATCGTTCGAGAAAGGCTATAAGAATTCAAGCACAATACCAAACCAATACATAGCGACGCAACCAATACTAACAATAAGTAGGATTCGTATAGGTACATTTCCAACCAGGATATAGATAAGTACATTTTGTATTGCTTTTTAGCCGAAGAATATAATGTCCGTGCCTAAATATCTTAGTACAGTACTTAGATTGCATAGAACCTTTTAGAGCCCTGTTCTCTCTGCCTCTATCTTCCTTTTCGTTTGCTCTGCTTTTACAGATACTGCTGCTCGAGTATTGCATTGCTCTCGTCTCTACGTGCTTAATGTACATGTGTACCTATCTCTCTCTCTCTCTCTTTCTCTCCTTCTCGTATAACAAGGAGGCCAAGCCAAACCAAACCAAGTCAGCCATCCATCCATTCCAATTCAATAGGAAGGAACTTAAGCGAAGGAAGAACGGAGCAACCCAAATCCAATCCATAGAAAAGTACATAGTTAGTAGTGATGACGGGTATTGACTGAATGAGTGTGTAGTGTGGAATGACTTGATTGACTGACTGAATTCTATTTTATATCTTATGCACTTATCTAGTCGTGCCCAGGCTAATGTAATCAATGTCCTCACAAATGTTATCTATATATATTATTATACCTTTTCAAAACTATATCTTTATGCATAGGAGGAGAAGAGGGAGAAGCGCGGAGAGCCTGAATCCATGCAAATTCGGGGCGAAGAGAAACCAGAATAATAACGCAACATGCCATTCGCAATTCCCTTCTACTTACCATTCATACTACACTGCATATATATTCATCTCAACTTAGCTTTTACTTTGACTAAAGCTCTAAACTGAAATGGCATGCCACGACCACGACATGGATTCCAATTCCATCCTCCACTCCTTATTAGCTACCTAGACATTCTTTCTGGCTACTATATTTCATATTTCCTAATAAACCCCAAGGTAGATACATAAAAAGACACTCTATAGAAAACTAGCATTTCGCATAAATCGAAGTCGAAGTCGAGGCTAAGCCGGTACCGGTAACTAAACTTTCTCTTCAGCTTTTACATTATATATATCTAAATGTGTTTAGATAGAATTAATCCGAACAGTATAATATGTATGTAATGTATATATTTATATATTACTTAGTTATACTTATATGTAGTAATGCTGATGCCCGCAAAAACAGGCAGGCTGGGGCGCACTCCTACTCCGTCCGTCGGTTAGTTTAGTTTGCAGGGGAGCGAGTGGAAAGGAGAGCTAACAGCTCTTTGATGAACCAGCAGCAGTGATTAATGATGTGACCTAAAATCATTTCCTTTTAACTTATCATCATCAAAATGTGAAATATCATCAGAGGGAAATTTGACGATCTCATCGAACTCCCATGTATGACTCCTACTCACTAACTAACAAACTAATAACTACAAGAATAAATGCAGAGGAATGACGCGGATTTCATTGCTCGGACTAGTAGCCAGAGCCACACTCTCTCACATGTCGAAATTTATGTGAAACTTTGTAAACTTTACATGGATTACTCGGTGAAAAGTGTATTTTGTATTTATAGTGACATGATGTCTATTTAATGTAGCAGAGAAAGGGTAGTTTGTTTTAAGTAAACCTATTTAGCCTACTCTATAGACTCCATTTCAATTGCGTATCACAAGAGATTCTTGATATCCTGACTTTTAGCTAGGAAAAACATAATAATTACATAGCTCATTGTATATGTAAGTTTTTGGGTTTAGCTCGCCAAAGTGGGAATCTACATTGGCGCTATGTATTGTGAGGATGACCCCAATTTAGAACCGCCAAAGGGCAGTCAGTGACATTTAGACTTGTCTCAGTCAGTCAAGCCAAGCCTGTTCAGTTGTTACGCTCAAATGACTCCACTGACTGTGAAGCAGTTAAAGTGGCTTGGCTTCACTCTCATTTCCTTACATATATAAAACATTATATATAAAGATTCTTATAGAGAAATGGGGTCTGCCTACTCGAAAACTCCATATCTGTCCATAGTACATAGTAGTAGTATATTGAATTCGATGAGAGTCACTCGACTGCTGGACCATTTGGAAACTCCCGTCGAAAAGTTAGCTAACGTGAGTTAAGGCCAAGCTAAGCAAGAACTTGACTGACTATTATGAGACAGAAAGAGAGAAAGAGAGAGAGAAGGGATGATAAGCCGTAGGATGATGAGAGAGAGAGAGAGAGGAGGAGATAAATGTGGAGAAAGGAGTTCTATAGGAGACTTTGTGATCATGTCCCACAATGTTTAATAATCAGTTTTTAAATGCCAAGCAGCACATTGTAACATAATGAATTGCTCTGGTGGTAGTAATTCTAGGGAGCCTTAGTAATTCTAATAGATGGTGGAAGTACACATTTACGGTAGTCATACTCATCATTTAATAACAATAGATGTAGCAATGCGTATATAGATATAGCTAGACAGACACAAGTCCATTACGTTTCCTTATGTATGATGTAGCTAAACAGTCTCTTCTTTCTGGGACAAATTATCATCAATTTTATACAGAAAGACAAGAGAGACAGAACAGAATAGGGCAGGACAACTCCAGTCAGTCTGATACACTCCAGTTCCAACTCCTCCAGTCCACTACTACTACATACTTATGTACATACAGATACACAACAGAATAACATAGTTAGGACACTTTCTATGTAGTTAGGAGTTTCCACTAGTTTTCCCTTCTTTCGTAGTGACGATGAGAATGGAATGAGAGCATCCTCTTTTTCCTTCCGACTCTCTCTCTCTCTTTCTCTCTATCTTCTTCTGTATTACTCAGTACATTTCTCTTCGGCTCCAAGTCCATTTTCTGCTCTTCTTTGCGATTGTTCTATATTCATGTACGTCCGCTCTCCTAGTTCGTGTTCCAACAATTTTCTCAATCTTTCCCTCTTTCTCTTCTCTAAACTCCAACTTCTCTAAAGTCCATAATATTAAAGGACTCTTCTTCTTAGTCTACTAATGTAACGCTAACTTCCCTTACAAATGCTCCTACAACTAACAGATATATATTACATTTTATACTATATAATTAGTATTATCTGACTGAATTCATAATATATTATTAGTTCAACTACATATACAGATACATGCAATACAACAAACTTAATGATATTATCTATAGTTCACTTTCACTTGTATATATATGTGTGGCAGGGTGAGACGGCCGATTCTTTCTTTCAGAGTATAATATGTCCCCCGGACATTTCTCTCATCCCGCTCCTGGCACTACTAGAATTAATTGTCTCTTTTCCTCAAGCTACTATTTTACCTTAGTTCATTTCCTTAGTTTGTCACATCACATGGATCTTTTCTAAATAGTAAATGACTAAAATGACTAAAACTAAAAACATAGTGGCCTAATGAAAGTTAACTACTATTAAAAGGAAAGTGCAATTCTTTGAAACGTTGAACTTTTACTATTAAAAAGGAACTGGCTGGACTGAAAATCATTTAGAACACTTTGAGTCATCTTTAGGTGTTAGTCTAATCTCATAGAGGTAACTTAACAAAGGTAAAAGTAACTATTATAGAATAATAGTAAAGAAACTATAACTATAATACAAAAATACTGACACTGACAATTACACAACTCGTTAGAAGTTAACAAGATTATTAATACAAAAGTTGGCTTCACACAAAACTTCTTTTGTGCAAAGTCAACTTTGCCAACAAATAACATATTGCATGAATAACAAATAATGAACTTATTTAGTATAGAAGACTCTCATTTTCAGTTACTTTAAATAAACTGTCAACTAATACTATTTGACTTGAATCTTTTATAACAATAAAACTTTTTTAGAGTAATTTGTGAAATTCATATACTAACAAAACAATATATAAGTAAAGGGGGAAGTGTCCTCATGGAAGTGTCCAAGGGGAAAAATCTCCGGAGGAATATGTCGTGTAATCTATGGCTATGGCAGACTTACGTTTGTAGCAGACGGAGACAGAACTTTAAATCTAGTTCTGCTATATATCCTTGCTACTTACTTATATGGCAGTTCTTACAACAATAGCTTATTAGGCTATATAGGAAAACAAGGAATAAGTACTTACATACGTACTTCATGTAGTAGTACTTTGATACTTGTGTACAGATACAAATGGAGAGTAGGATTTGAGAACTATATGTATCATTATTACAGTATAGTAAGTTGAGAGAACAGAATAGAGATACACACACACTGCGTGTGTAATGTTTAGTAGCAAAACTGAACAAATAAATGTGATTTTCAGCGGACTCTCTTCTTTCCCAGTAGTAATTTGCTCTTTTTAATACGGCAGGAGCGTCGACTTAATGAAGAGACAGCGACAGCCAGACCGAAAGACTCTACAAATAAAGCAATAAGAGAATTTTAGTAGAATTACAAGGTGTCTGAAACGGAACAGTTTCAAACCAGCATTATTTATTTCAAATAAACAAACGTGGAATCCTTATGAATGACGAAGAAGAGGAAGAAGAAAGCCCTTTTCCTACTTTAACCATAATCATTAGCTAACCCACCTAGATACCTTGGAGCTAGAACTTCTAACGTTTAGCTAACTAAATGTTATCTTTCCTCGATTCTCCTTTTTTACTTTTACATCTTAAGTTACTATAAGCAAGCAAGCATTATAATCTTTTAAACTATAATAGTGAGAAATAGATAGGTAGAGAGTCCTATCCTATCTGTTTCTCACACAGATTAGATAAAATAATATTATAGACATTAATTTATAG
>JABASI010001888.1:0-22263 GCA_019776505.1 Tomocerus nigrus
TATTTACGCAAACGAACTAATAATTGCTACAATGTTATGCCTCTGCTCACTAGTCTCTTTAAAGCATTTATACTACAATAGTACCCTACTCAACTTCTATTAATCAAAGTAGGTAGCTAAAGGATATAATAATATTATTATTACTATACAGTACACGTACGAGTATTAAATAGACATGAGTATATTCATAGAATCCTAAGTACTTAGCTGCATGGGCAGTAAGGCTTAAGTTTCGTTTTTATTACATTAAGCAAAACTTTAGCATGCATATAAAAGTGTGTACTCGCCAAGCTGAGTATTAGATTATATCTCACCAGCAAAGTTACAGTACACTAGCTAGACATTCACCGCTTCAGCAATTTCAGACGAGTTTTATTTTAAAAGCAAAGCAAAAGTACATAAAGCAACCAGTGTGTTTGCAGTCTATGTATCTGCTGCTCGTATTATATTGCAAGGCTAGCTTCGGTTGGGTAATATGATATTCAATTTCTTCTAAACAGGAAAATTACACATTGAGATCCAAGTGAGTACAGTGTAAGAAAGCCGGCACTGCACCACTGCAACTGCAACAGTTTCAAAATACACCACACTACTCCTCACACTCACATGTACAATGTAATGTAATAAAGTGTTCTCTACTGACATAGAGTTATATAAAATGTAGCTACAATAGGCCCAGCCCCTACGATCTGTAGAAAGAGAGAGTAATATCCAGCGAAGAATAATAGAAGTCAGCCAAGAACATGCGTTCGACCAAATCTCAAATCAACTGAAATTCAACCCTTATTCTTGTCTTAAGACTCTTCTTCATAGATAGGTACCTACTACTGTTCTTAAACTATCTTCTGTATTAACAACTAGGTTAGGTAGTATGTGCAAAAGCTAACCCGTTTAGTTCCCCTCCCTATAGATTCACGAAGCTTAACGCAAAGTCCCTTTTGCAGAAATACTTATTTAGCGTTTTAGAATTTACTGCATATGTAGTTTGGCTGAACGCATTAGGGCACTGACTGGACTGACAATGAGTGAATACTCGAGATGAGACTTCTTGAATCGACTGGAATGATTCCTGGAGTGGATCTCCTATCTATCTACATGTTATAGCTAGCTACATAATTTGTTATACTATAACACAAGATTTTGCACAATATATAATATGACGTTGTGCTCTTTAACTTTGTGTAGAGTGTAGCTAAATTATATCACGTAGGTTATGTAATGCATCGTAGTGGAAGTCCAAGTTGTCTGTATCTATTTAGTTTGGAGTAGTCTTCTGGAGATCTCCAGTCCTCGCTCTGCCATTAGCGTCAACCAAAGCAAGCATCATGCAGCATTAGCTTCAAAGGGTGTAATTAATCCACTAGAACGAGATCTGTACTGGGCGGGTAGGTAGGCACTAGAACTGTCTCGACTATTCTACTGTGTAAGTAGCTAACTACTCTGATATTTACCAGTTATTGTGTATCTCTATTGTGGGCATGATTTTAATCCGACTACTTACACTGCCCTCCTCTCTACTAGCAAATGTGCTTATTATTCAACCAAACCAGAGCCTAAACTTCTATTCATCACAAGTAGCTAAGTAACTAAGCTTGGCTTTCGAAAGACTCTTTTAATCGTATCAACTACTAACTTGTGTACACATGAATGAACCTTTATGTTATTCTGCAACTGTTTTCTAGTACCTACTACAGTTGACCAGGCAGAAGAATAAAAGCTCACACACTAACTTATAGTAAATACTACTCACAGAAGACAGAACATCTCATCCTTAGGTAATGGCACTTTTTGTGAAAAGATATCGCTAATACTAATAAGTAGGTGAATTGTTAGTATAGAAACTATTGTGTGAGTGTACTTAGGTCTATTGTGTATCTGTGAGGATTGTGTTCTGAGCTGATACACTTCTTTTCAACCAAGTCAAATAGACAGGTAATTGGACATCACATCGATATCAATTACCCGGTTGCTACTGACAAAGAAAAAGAAAGGAACTGGACACGGTGGAGGTGGTTCGCCTGAAATAAATAGAATAACGATAAGGGCCGACTGTAGATCAAAGTGGATTCTGTTCATACCACTGAGCATTAGTACCTAACTGGAAATCTCAAAGACTATCTCTACTCTCAATATATATAAGTGAGTGGGAGTATATTATGTAGTATATACGTACCTTTATACTTGGATCATGAATTTCATGAATCAATATCAAAAGAAATATTGGTCACAGTTCAAACCAGTTCTGATCCACCTACTCCATTCCCGATACTACCTTCGTTTCGGCTCTTCCGTAGATACAACATAATTTACGGAATGGAAAATTATATGGAGGCACTTAAATCATATGCAACTCGTCGGTTACAACTGTTACATAATAATATATCTATCGTATCTATTATGCATTACCTTAAGTAATATGATCTCTTTAAAGTTGTACTTTTGGCATATAGATACTTTTTACGAAGGACAAGATTTTGTGTAGCATTCGGAACATTCGGATGTATGTAATACTAATACTATATAGGCTGCAGACATTTGTAATTCATTGCTGAGTCTTTAATGGTATCTATTATGATGTAATGCTATGTTTGATAAATGCTTATAATATAACTTCATATACTTCCGTTGCGTATTAGTATTCTGGGATAATTTAGTGTACCTAAATAAGCATATATAAATACTATATGACTATTATTAACTGGCATCATCAGGTGCATTGATCAGTGAACTGAAAAGAGTTGACTGGTTTAGTAATGGAATACCAAAAACAGAGCCCAGTTGTATTGAAGCAGTGCAATGATGGAGCGTCTGTCTAGAAATATTTATTACATCAAAGAAATAGTTGGCTCAAGCTCTTTGGGCTGTTCATAGATATGTAATGTTCATGTAAGGAAGAGATGGAAATCCTTTTCAGTTATTTAGGTGGTTGGACTATTCTCAATTCTAGTTGTCGTAGCCTGAGCTGTAGTTGTACTGTACTGGAGATTATACACTACTTATTATCATGCGTCTAAAAACATTGATTTATGTATGTATCCAGTGAAAAGACGTAGGTTGTAAGTATTTAGGCAAGAGGATAGGAAACTACATAGATGCATAAGGTAAGAAGACGCTAGGAATCGAAACCACATACTTAAGTTATCTTTAGTTGGCTATCTAGCCTTGTAATGTAAATGTATAAAAGTGGTTTAGTTTGGTGTAGTGGACTACCTACTGGCTTCTTGTCTTCACAAGTCTTTCTTCAGTTGGCTAAGAAAGCAGTGCTGTTCTTTGGTCGGAGTCAAGGAAAAGTTTGATCAATGGAGAAGTAAAGAGAGAGAAATCCGGGAGGAACTGCTACTGCTACTACCTACCTAACTACAACCTAGAAAAATAGACGGGATATTATGATATGCACTTATGTATGTGTTAAAGAAGTATTGCATTGCTATTCTGCTGCTGGTCCTCCTCCCGATTTCCTCTGAGAACTGAGCAAGAAAAGTCTGCATTACACTACAGATGCTACCCGCAAAACTAAAGAATAAAAAAGTAGTCAAGGAAAAGGAAAGCAACCCCGATGCAAAAACTGTCTATCTTTCTGTGTGTACAAAAGTCTAAACATACATAAAGTTGCATTGGGGATAGTAGTGTTTGATGTATATGGCCAGGTCACACAGCTTTAGCTCCATAGACAACCCAAATTCGACTTTATACCTAGGTAAGCAAAGGGAAAAAAAGGAATCTCAAGAAAAAGAAGCAACAGAAAACTTTCATATCCGCCTTGTCCATACATAAAGACGAATCTCAAATCGGACTTGAATCTTTTGAAAAAAAATCTTTTCCGACGTGGAAAGAGAAAAGTATGTTTAGCACAATCATATTACCTATGTAATGGTGAAGAGTCTCAAAGATATAGTCTTGAACAGAGAGAGAGGAGATAGGAAGGAAGAATAGATAAAAGGAGAGTGAACTGAATGCACATTGCGTAGGGACAAATATTACATAAAAAGCACTCTGCATTGAGATAGAGTAGTCGAAAAGATACCTTAATGTATAATATAGGTTACGTACGTAGTACTTGTGTCAGATAGTTTTCTTTTCGGTTTGATTTTGGTCAGATAAACTTTTGGAAGAAGAATAAAAGGAGGAAGGCCGGGAGTGGAAATAATGTATAAGAAACTAATAGTAATACTTAGAGTGCCTCGAGCTATATAATTTCTTCGGCCAGCGAAAATAAATAGTATCGGATAAAGGTGGACTACACGAATCGGCGGACGAGAGAGAAAGTGGCTGGATAGGAATATAAATTATAAATGGTTACACATTGCGAGTTTTATTTAGGTACTTATATATTTAAGACGTAAGGCGTGTGTGTGTGTCTAAGTCGGAAAATAGGAGAAAGCTGAAAAGGAGGGATAAAGAAATCGAAGAACTGCCACTTAGTAGCAATGTCCATATTAGGAAAAGGAGTTGTAAAGGGAAAACAGAGGAAAGCCCAGGAGCAACCTCCTAAACGACAGGGCCTTGCATGCAATTTCGCGATACCATTCATATGAAACAGAAATGGTTGTTTGTCAAGGCTCTCCATCTCCGAAATTCACTTGGAGTCTTTTACAATGCTCCTGATTTGATTTTATGCTCCGAGCTCCTATCACTATTATTACGGATTTTAGTGCAAGAATCTTTTGTATTTACTATTTACCAAAAAAAAAGTTAATAGCACAGAAATAGATGCATGTAAATAGTGCTCACTGAATTGTAAAATCTGAGTCTAAGGATTTTCTTCTGTCTTTGTTGCATAAATGAAAACTAGTGTTTTGATCTCGTTCTGGGAAAATTAATTTCAGTTCCAGCAGTGCTACAATATAAAGCTATCTATTGTTTAGTCCTTGTAATAAGTCACAATGACAATCCTTAGAAGATATGGGAAGAGTAAACTGAAACCGGAGCCTACTCAACTCATGTCAACCCTGCGTCCTTTGAGAAATATAAGATATCAACTTTGTGTTCCTGCAACTGCATATCATTAGGCTACAATAGTTCTTTAAAGAACCAAAGAGACATTAGGGATGGCGTGTACTAGCTTTTGTTATACCATAACAATGTAATATAAGGTAAGTATAAGTACATGTTCATGTTATGCTAAGTTTTTGGGCGAAAATCCAATGAATGTGCACATATATAATTGTGAATACATATATAACCTAATACCTATATATCATATCCACGTAGAAGAACGTACATGGATAGTAAAACATAAAACAGTAAAATTCTAGAGCAACATCAAAATGATATTAGGCTTGTAGAGGAACATAACATAACCAAAAGAGAGGAGAGCAAGAGCATTCTGTTTGGCAAAACCACACTATTCTATTATCTTGAGCGTACATTCTGCAAAACGCTGCTTTCTGAATTCCCTCATATATTCATAAGTGTCCTTCTTTACAAGTGTAAAGTTTATAATAATGGAGTAGACAAGAGCTAAGCTTTAAATAGAGTCAGTTTAACATGAGCCTGTGCTCAGTTCAATTCATTTCACTCTCTACTTATTTTCTGAAGTGAAGTAAAGCTTTTTGAATTATTTTGGTGCAGCATTTATAGTATGGCTAAATATATATCTGTACTTATACTATCTAATATATATTATGTAGCTACTACATGTATAAAGAATAGGGACACAATGAGAATGTGTTAAGTCAAGGCAACTCAGCTCAAAGTATATTCATGTAGAAAATATTTGGTTGGTTTCTAGTCTTCTACTTCTACCACCACGTCATGACAGACTGATATTTGCAATATATCAGAGAAAATATTAAAAGATATATTTTAATAGAGTGGAGAATGGAAAAACGTACCTGAGGTCATTCATATTCCTGTCATTCTACTTTCCATCTAGAGGTGTTCTGTTCTGTTTTGCTCTTTTCTGTTTTCAGTCACCGAGTTCATAGAACATTTCACTCCTTTTCCCTCCTATTGTACTAAATAGTATAGAAGCACTAAACTCGAGACGCATATAGTTTCTGCACAATAACAGCTAAATATAACACAATGCAAAATCTTATTTCGTCCTAGAGTAAGTTTTAGTATTGGTAGAGAGAGTTGTGTAGCTACTATGTATAGCTATTCATAAATATATAGGTTAACCGGGGAGAAAATAGTCAAGTGAGTCAAAGGAATTGACTGGCAATGACTGACGAAGAAGTGAAATAGTAAATCCAGAGCGACGCAAGTAAACTATTTACTAGACGACAATCTATTCAATTTCAATTCAACACAATTCAATTCACTTACAGTTATTATGTAGTAAATAGTGGTGCGGGAGAGAAATGCGGAGCAGGTAGCTTTTAGGACTCTACTACTGCCAACTACTACTACTCATATGAGTTCAAGTCGGCTTTTATTATGAGCAAAGGTAGAGTAGGTATGATTGTAGTAGTGTAGTAGTATTTTATCTTTTCATTTATTTCTTGTTATACTTTTGCTTTTACTTGATTTGATTGTGTTGTGTTCGTTGAGTTACTTTTGTATTAGGTCGTTCTGGCTCGTCAACTCTCCTTTACTCTCTTCTGCACGGGTTTAACTTAACTAATCCCTTTCAATTCTATTATATTTGTCTCCCTTGTCACTTTCAGTTCACTGTGACAATCACAAATTGAGAAAACAATAGAAAATGGCCAGTGACACGAGAGGAAAGTCGCAAAAAGGCTCACACAACTCCAATAATCCACGATTGTACTTTTGCAATTCTTATTTATTGTGTATCGCCCCACATTAATTACTGTTCCATGTTAATGAGCCTCGTCCACTGATTAATAATCTGGGAGAGTGGAGTGAGAAATGTTAATTCCTCTAAGAAATCCTCTGTTTAAAATCTGCAAACAGTCAATTCATTCAGCTTGATTCACATTTTATAGTTTGCAATAATGAACATGGAGCTTTAGCCAAAGTAGGCGAAGTAGCTATAATAATAACTCGTACAGCTATCATTAGCTCAGTTCGTTCATTTAAGATTGCTACATATAATACACCTGGTAGAAAATCTACTACGAACGTTTCACAGTAATTACTATTTAGTGTAGTAGCTACTCACAATCAGTTCCCTCGCTCCTCTTGCGTACCGTAGTACAAGTATGTACTTTTGCTTTTGCTACTTTTCTACGATGGTGTTAACGAAGGGAAGGGAATATTCCTTTAACGTCCGATTAATTTTTCTAAAACTCAGACTCGCTAATGTCAGGAAACGAAGAATAATACGAAGCACATTCTCTTATGACTCTGAGCAAGTAGGGTTGAGAAAATACAAATAATACACGAGTTAAGTTAAAGTTGGCTTCTGTGAGAAGGTTAACGTCTTTGATTTGACTTGGGAGAATTGTTTTCTGTATAACTGCACAAGGTTCCGACGTGTGTATGTGTCTAAGTCAGATATGTAATAGGAATTGGGTAACGTGGGAAAGCCGGGAGTGAACTAGTAACACTCTACTCCTCAGCAACGCTCAAATACAACTGAATCCTTATGCCTCTTTAGTCGACTACCTACCAACCCAAGTTAAGTTAGCAACTGAACCTTTTCCCCATTTCTATTACATGAAGCTTGCTGCTTGCTTAGTTCGCTTAGCCCCTACACACTTTGTACTGTTCGTTCCCTGCTTTATGCTCGGCTGTCTCACACTGACTGCCTACAGAATTCTCTATGAATAAAGGATAGTGCACTAGACTCTAGCTAGCTTCCCATTATTAACTCAACGCAATGGAACTATATACAAATTATACAGATACTTATTATGTGCCCATAACTATAACTTTTTTTCAGAGCCAAGAATCTATGCTATGTGTTTCTGTGTATGTAATGCAATGCATGTAATGTGTTGTGTTATGTATGTTTGCTTTCTGTAATGTGGTTGAGTTTCGGCTACCTGTTCTGTTTCTCTAGCCAAGACTTTACTATGTATGTGCATATTTTTATTTACCTACCTGCTTACTTATGTTTTGTTATGTTCTCAAACTCGCTCGGAAATCCATGCATGTAGTTAAATTTCTATTTCCCCACTACAAATAGCATGCATAACCATATTTTTCCTATTCTAAGACTCGTAATTGTTTTGTTAGTGCGGTTTTATTTTTCCTAACTATAAACGATAGTTACTTAGGTAGAGTTAACATTTGTGATCCCCCCTCATCCTTTTCTCTATGTGTATCTGTCTGCTACACTTTTCTATTGATGTGGATGTTTTGGTTTCTTTTTGCTTTATAATTTCATGCAAACTGTGCACTATTGCTGTCGCCATTTATGTAGCTATTGTTACATTTAATAACTTTGTCATTCCAATTCAAGTGGCCGGAACAGACATACATATATGCATAGCCTGAGTCATGCACTCACTTACTTGTTAGTCAAATCATAGCATAGCAGAACCAGACGAGTTTTGCCACGCCATAATACGTTTCTCTTCTGGTGCCCTATGATTTTCAAGAGAAACATTTAATTTTAATGTTAACTTTAAGTCTCATTTGCACTTGAGTTGACGTGGCCTTTCCGTGCATTCTCAATTCTCGCTGTTCTGTTCTGACTGTGAAGCGGATTTCAATGTATGCGTTTAAATTACATTTCTCTACTCACTAAACATATTGTAACTATTTAAATATCAGGTAACATAAACGTAATGTAATAGTAAAGTGAAGAGTTATTGTTACAGCCGATTCTACTGCGTAACTAATAGAATCTACAAAACTGTAATAGCGCTATCTTCCTGTTCTAAGCTCGAGATATAATGTCACTCTGACTACGCGAACTTATCCAAAGTTATGCTTTTTGTAACGTGATGGATGCATTAGCATTATTTACATATAGACGCACTGTATAGGGTATAGGTAGCTATATATAAAAGTACACAAAGATATTAACACTTTTATTATAATATAGAGTCACTATACATAGAGGATATGTAGCTAAGATAAAATAATTCAAATGTAAAGTAAACTAGAGTTAAACTGGAGTTAAAGCTAATGCAATTGAATGAGCTAGCAGGTTGGTAATATAATGCAAAAAGTCAAGTTAACTCCCATTTCCCATATTACATCCGCCCGGTGGTACTTTACTTTACTGCTTTTATTCCTTGCATACTATTACTACACTTGCACAAGAATTTGCACATTAAATACAGGGAAATTTTAGATAAATAGAGATAGTACATAGACTTGGTATGTGCATAGATGGTTATGTTATTCTATGAGGGAATTTATATTGCATGATATATTTTGGTTTGCATATATGCAGCAAAAGGGGTTGATTTTAATATAATGTGAGTTTAGTTAGCAGAGCTGAGTTGATATGAGAATGTTTACCTTGACTGCGTGAATAACGTAATTTTATAATAAAGTGTGCACGGTAATTTAATGAAATGCATTGACTTTTCTATTAGTTGAGTTGAGCTGTGGAGTTTAGTGACATGGCACAAGGCAAGACAGTGAGTTACGCTAAGTGTGTGCTATAATAATGTGGAAAGAAGGTCTGGGAGTAAAGAAATGTAGTTATATGCATGTAGCTTATCGTTTGTTAGTAGTCTTTAGGTAGACTGTCATGTCAGATATTCATGATCTAGTCTGGCCTACCCTGTCAGCTCCTACTTATCGGCATAGAAAGCAGTTATGCGTACGTAAAGTACGTAGGTACCTATTTGCTTCCTTCTTCTTCTTCTTTCCTAACTTCGTCAGATAGAAACTCCTATGCAAAATACATAACATAATCAGGGAATTTAGCTGAAAGGCAAGGCAAAAGGAGATCACATTATTATTTAAGCCGAGAACCCAAACACCTGCTCTTCTCAACCAGACCAGGCAAAGGGAAGAAGTTAAAATAAAGTCAAGTCAACACTGTGACTGGAATCAACTCAAAAATCTTCAGTTTACCAAACTACGCCAAGATTGAGTGGAGAGAAGAGCAAAATTATGTAATTTAATGTGAAGTCAAGAAGGAGAAAGACACTTTACTAAAATAAATTACAGCCAGCACAAATCTCCTTTAACAAGCCATCCGCTCCAAATTCTCACTTACTTATCTACTCTTGAGAACGCGAAATTTAGTTGAAAATAATTTTTAAAGAATGCCGATTCCAACTTCTTGAGCCTACTTCATATATCTATCAAGCCAACTGACACTTGATCTATATTTGCCATTACCAAACCCCGTTTTCTCCGACTGCAGATTATAACTACTCTTCATTTCTGAATTATAATCGATATATTATATAACTATGAAGAAATACATTTTGCGTGGGTTGATCAAGTATACTTATGCTTCGAATGCTACATAGTAGGTTGCTAGAAAACAAACTACTTCTTTTTCATCTTGACTCAAATCAGAAGAAAGTTGGAAATCTTATCCAATCCCAAACAGCTTGTGAAAAGATGCATTATTATTATGGATGACGGAACGCTGTTTATATGTAATTTAAGTAGCTACCCAGCTACCTATCTAAAGTATATTGAATTTCTCTGAATTCTGAATATCTGTGTACTTTCAGATTTAGCATTGTGTACATGGGAGTAAAGTGAATTTTCTACTTAAAATGATGATTCAAATGGTAAAAAGATATTGTTGGTATCTAATGTATTATTGTGGCTTCATGTTTTGGTAGCCTCATATCTTGCACTATTTCTATTGCACCAATTTTTGCTTCGATGCTTATACCATATAGACTTGTTAATACAGTCAGATATCTATAAAAAGGAAATTCTGAATGTTTATTATATGCATTAGTTGGAGATCTATGCTCTTACCTTATAAAAACAAGATGTGTAAATATTTTCTCCAGCAGAGTGTAGATCTTTGCTAGTATCTAAGCGTTAAGAGTTAGTTCTACTGAACTTTTATCGCAAAAACATTTTCCGAGTTCTTCCATTTATTTCCATTTTCCGTTCCAATGACTTACATAGAATAGCTCCAAACAGAAATAGGGAATAAGGTTTAGGAACTGACTAGGATTACTATATATGTGTACTTAATATTATCAATGGTTTTATTTAGAAGGCATCTTGGTGTATTGAAATACAAATAAGAGTTAAGTTAAGAGTGGAGGATAATGTGGAAGAGGACAGTGATGATATAAGTGTGTCGAAAGTATAGAGTATGTCGAAGTGGAAGTAAAAGCGACGTGCTACGCAAAGTACTCAGTCAGTCAGTCAGAAAATGGAAGGAGAACTTGAATCAGCATCAAAACGGGAATACTGTTTCCACATTCGATTCTTACTTGTTTGTGGAATCGTAGTAAGACGTGGATTGTAAGTAAGTAGTGTGGAGCAGTTGAGCGTAGTAAAATTTAATCTAGGCATGGGACTTAATATCGAATTCCATATACTACATGGTCAGGATTCTCTTTTGGTGTGGTAGAGACTCTTCCTTGTGATCTTTACTTTATATGCACAAAAGGATATCGCACTCTGCGTACGTTTCTATAAAAAAAATGCGTTCGCCTAAGAAAAGCAAAAGATTGGATTGAAATCTGGAACGCCTTCTCAATAATGTATAACTAGCCAACGCAATGGAACGCAATATCAGTTCCAAACACACATTACACACATAAAACAGTAAAGTAGAGCCGGGAATAGCCCTTGATACTGGCTTAGGACATACATAATGCTGTGTACTACATACAATGTCATGGATCTTTACTGGGCTGAATTGAGTGCGTGAAGGAGAGTGGTTCCGGTTCTTGTGGAACTGGCATTCTTGGCATATTACGAGCATTTTCCTACTAAACTTAAGTGAATCCATATAGGTACCCAGTCGTATATGGTGAGAAACAAAAGTTTATAACTAGTCTGAACAAGAGTAGACAACTACTAAATGTATAGAGATGGGATAGGTACTAAGAATATGAAATTGCGGAGGAGGCAGACTTATATAAGAGGAGAGGAGGACGGAGGAGTTGGAAAAGAAATAAAGAAAAAGAATGAGATAGTAAAAGATGAAGAGGCTGAGTGAACTGATCTTGAGTGTTGCTTCAGGCCTCCAACAACACGTAGAACAAAACACTTGTTGTAATTGAACTTTAAAAACTGTCCGAATTTGATGGGGCAACAATCCGTCTTTTCTCCCTCGGACTTTAACAGGACTCACGTTTATAATAATACTAGAAAAGGTACAAGCAACACTATAGTAAGCTAATAATAAATATCTGAATCTCCCCTTTCTATTATTTACAAAATAGATAGAGAACTAAATCCTATACCTAAATGCACTTATTGGTATTCATCATTTTTTACCTTCCTTGGAGCTGACTATAAATATGATGTTCACAGATATTGCTGCAACACCTTGAGGGGAAAAATTATTCTGACTCAAACTTTCTTCTCTGCGTCGTGAATTACTTAGCCTAACTCTTTCTCATTCTAGATTACTAAGATTACTGAAAGAAAATAAGAGCAAATGTCCTATGCTATTACTAAACTTTCCTATTTCGATATTCGACCCTATACTTTCATTTCCATATATAACTTATAAATAGCCGTAATTCTCCTAACTCCATACAAATTATCTAAAGTAGGTAAGGTACTATAATACAATGCATACCGTAAAATGATGGCAAGGTGAATCATATGCAATATTAATGTAATTGCAGGTACATAATACTTAAAGAAATTACAATAGCTATAGTAGATTGTTAATTCGGCAAAGTTCTTTGCTATACTTAACTGTAGGAGTGCGGAGTAAGATTAAAATTGTGGGATTGGACGATTGGACAGAAGATGTAAAGCTAAGAGGTTCACATCAGTTCTGGTCACACAAGCAGTTAAGACATACGAGGGGACTCTGTGAAAGAAGAGCAACCACTAAAACTAAAAGGCTTGCTCCCTTAATAATAAAATGCCTAATGCAATATAATCTAATGCATTGCCGTTGAAAGAATGAAAAGAAATAAAAGATTCCGATCTAATGGAGAAAAATGCCCGAAGGAAGAGTGGTTTGGATGGACGTGGATGGAGAGTAGTATCTGTAGTAATCTGAAATGCACTAGCACTGCATTAAATATACATATTAGTCAAGTCACCGTGCTATGACTATGACTGAGTCAGAAGAAAAGTGCTCTTAACAGATGTGCATACAGTATAAGAATCTCATTTGACTATATAAGAGAGTCGTATAATGTTTTATATAGGTATAGGTAGGTAGATGTGTAACCTAAATGTATTATGTATGGAAGAATGTGTACATTATTCTGTATACTGTTGTAAGTAGTTGTTGCAATGTGCAGTCAAAGTCAAGTTACACGTTGTGTATAGCTAAGTAAGGGAAAAGGAGTCTTGATCTCCTGATCTAATTCTTCATGTAATCACTTACAGGATTTTTTCTGGCCGACATTACATTTAGCATTACATTATATTGCTCACATCCCTACAAGAGAATGGAAGATTGAACACTGAGCATTCAGTGTTCATAAATGAGTTGACTTGAGCAACTAACTATTTACAAGTACAAGGTTAGATCATCCATCGATAACATAGAATAAAATCCGATCGAACACACGAACGACCAAAGGAGATCATCTTATACTTGACAGAATGGAATTGTATTATACACTTAGGCAGTTCTTTTCAATTCTACCACCTTGTACCACCAACTCTTTCTCTCTATAGACACAATGGCTATGTGGAGCTAATAATAATGTAAGTAATATTAGTATTAGTGCCCTGAGGAACAAATCGAATCCTTTCCCGGCCAATAGATACTATTATTATTAAGCAGAACAGTGCTCATCATCATCATCTTCCCTTTTCTATTCCCTACATAGAGAAGAAAAAGCAGTGCACTAGATTAAAGATAGGAGTAGATTCATGCACTAACACGGATTACGTACATGAATGCTTTTAACTCACAGAGAGAGAGAGAGAGTACATTGAAGAGGAGATGAAGACTAACCGAATTGAATTCACAGAGTAATATACCTAAGGAGCCAAAAGCGCTCCACTGAATTCTTCCATTTCTGTTTATCTTTATAGCGTCTTGTCTTGTACTTGTGTGTTATACTGGCTTTTCTGTTTTTCCGTGCACACGTCTGCATTATGTTCTTGTTTGATTGGATATTTTTTTCTTTCACTTCAAAAGATCAAAATCAGATGCAGTCTCACACTGTACACTATACTTAAGTGCTACAACATCAATACAACTACTACAACCTCATCTCTAACATTATAACTATAGTTAGGGAAAAGTGTGATAATGTTCCTTGCTCGTCTGTAGAAAGAAGTTTCGCCTATAAAACACCAGAAGACGAAAGAGATAGGTATATATAGCTAAATTTTATATGGGCAATAAATGAAGATTCAATTGAATCCAGTTCAGTTCGCCTCTCTCTCTCTCTCTCTCTCCTACTCTATATTCTGTAGAAAATTCAATTGAATTGCATCCTTGCCGTTGCAACTCTGTTTGGTCTTGGCTGCTGCCGTCGTTGATTAGATCTCCATGTAGAATGATAGACGAAAGAGCAAGTCGTATAGGAAACAACAAGAAATAACGAGAGGGAAAAGCAACAGAGAAATAAACTGGAACTGGAGCAGTCTGTGTCCTGATATTCTGTAGAAACAGTCAATACAGATTGGTAGTTCCCTTCCGTCGTCGATAGGAAAGAGAGCCTACGGGACATACCTACTTATTTAGGTAGCGGGACAAACCTTTTTCCATTTCGGCAACAAATAAATAGAATCCAGTCAAGATAGTCGTTGAATGCTTTCAGGAAGGAAAAGTCAAACCAATTCTGTTCGAACCGAATTCGGGACACTTTTCTCTAGCTACTATACATAGCCAAGCATACATGAGGGTCTTAACTCTTGTTCTTCCTCTAACTTAATATTATATGTATAGTAGGACATGCAATGGCAATGCAGTGAATTGCAATCTTCCTCTTAGCAAACAACCTGAACCCGTGGAAAACTAAGTAACATCACATCACATACGTAGTGTGCTAAACTAAAGATTTCAATCCAAAACTCTCAGTCACAATCAGAGGACGAGGAGACATAAGAGACAAGTCTGCCTCAGTTAGGTCAGCATCTTCACCTATAGGTAGATAGATCGAAACAAGATTTCTAGTATACAAGTCACACACATGGTTCAAAGGAAGTCGCAACACAGACGCTATCACCAAATTCAATATGCTTAACTTACGTACTTAATCGAATTACACTGTCCATACAAAATATCTACCTACAAACTACAGACACATACCTACAATGTGTATATTGATACTACGTGCAACATCACTGCTCAAGCATGCACTACTTCCAAGCCCTGGAAATGTGCTCTTCAACTACATTTAGGACACTACAGAAAACTTATCTAATATCAACTCGACTGTTAAATAAAAACAAAGCAGTATACCTAGAAGAGCATAGCGGAAAGTGGGTGAGGAATCCGGGTATTTATGTAAGCATGACACGGGAACGACTTCAGAATGTCTAAATAAGTTCCATGTCTTTTAACACTTTACCCATTGAAAACAATTCCTAAAAAAGGTGCTAATACCTCTCGTTTTGCATTCATAACATTATTTATATTAGAACATATTATTATTATAGGTATTTTTGCAATTTACATGATGTGTATATTATATGGGTAGCTAAAGTCAAATCTACACACTTGCAAAAGTAATGCATTTGTGTTGTGCTGTTTAACAGTGTATTTGCAGTTTCCATTAGCTCGGTCATCTGAGTTCAGTTCCGTGTTTGAGTTTGAGATTCGGAATTTAGATTCAAGTCGCCGTAGTCGATGTCTATGGGCAAGTCCTATGGACTTTCTCGGTTTCTTCTATGATCAAGTGAGATCAGAGCTCTGGTCCGCTTTGGAAATGGGATGGAAAGGGAAAACGAGTTCAAAAGAGTCTCTTCAATCCACTCAACTTGAGCTTTCCTCCCCGGTTACATGATATATACCTGTCTCACCTACTCCTACGTCCTACCATTAGCCTGCCTACCTACCTAGTCGCCTCTGTATATTTGCAACAATATCAACTACAGAACTACACGGCCTATAAAGCGTTTACTCGTATTTTCTATGGATATGTACTGTTCGGAGATAAGAAAGTTTGTTTGGGACAGATATAAAGGGAATGTAGGCTAAAAAGAGAAGATCAGAGGAGGAGGGGGAGGAGTAGCTAAGTATTTGTGTAAGAGTATATCGTTGCGGATAAGTTTAGGGATAAGAAGGAGTAAGGGACGGGAAGACAAGGACAGCGTTGGCGTTCGAGTGTGAGAACTTTATCGAAATTTATTGGATTAGGGCATCTGGAGACCAAAGCAATGAAGCGGACCGTCCCGGTCCATACGTAGTAGCACTAGTGAGTGAGTATACATTTCCTTGGTTGCTAGTAGTGGAGGTCTTAAAGAGTCTGTGGATAGACGGGACACTCTTCTTCTAAGAGAGTCTTGCTATAAATATTAGATATTACCATCCTGTATTATTGGTTAGCTTTGGCTTGTCTTTTTATCCATACACTACTCCATTTCTTTCCAAGAGTTCACTTCACTTTCCTGTGCTCCACACACTACCAATACTCACTTCCACACAGACACAACATCATTCATAAAGTTTTTTCCCTTTTTTCTCCTTTGCTTATAGAGATGTGCTAAGGACAGGGAGTCGCTTCAGTCGCTCGTCGTCGGAAGGATGAAAATGAAGCTATGAGTTCCTCTCCTAACTTCTAGAAAAGCTATAGGATTGAGTAGGAAAAGATGCGGATCTGTATTATAACAATTTCCCTCGGAGCATTGGTTATCTGATCCTCCTGTCCTGTCTTGTCTCCCGATCTCTCCCGTCTGTCCTGGTTTGGTTTCACTTTGTTTTTCGGATACACACACACACACACTGCTTGACTAGATTGGTAGGTACAACTACTCGAAATGTGCATTATATAACCCCTGCGTGATATACACAGTAGCATATTAGAAAACAAGCCGCACACATTGAGAGAAAAAAGCTAACTTATTTCTTAAAGAGTAGTAGAGTGAAACTGAAAGTAGAGCACCGGAGACAGGAGTAGTTGAGTAGGGCATAGAGCACTAGTACTAAGTAAGTGGGTAACACAAAAGTATTACTTCTTCTCTGACGATGAATGTGTGTGCATTACAGTAAAGCTACTTAGGTACATTAAAGCATTTCTTGAGAGTTGAGAATGAGACGGATAGATAGATAAGGGAGAAAAGCCATCGCAATCAATATCTGTAATCATCAATTAAAGCCATTTAAGAAAATCTCTTCAATAGTTCACTCTGGAATAGGATATCATATGACAGTTTGGCATTCAAGTCAACTAAACACTCCCTCTATCTATTCTATTCTGTCTGTCATGTTCTTTAAGGCTTTTTACGGGATGCTCCATAAAAGCTTTCCAATCATATTGTACGTCGAAATACACATCTGCCGAGGTATTTGCACACAGGAATCTCTCTCATTTACATTAAATCCATTAAGAAATTGAACCGGCTCTCATAAAACTTTTCCGATTGAAAGTATGTAAAGTTACACAAGAAATGTTCCTACATTAGCATCTCTTTCTACATGAGAGCAAACATTATCTTTGGCTTTCTGCTGTTCTGTTCCGTTGAGCTGCTGTGCCGAGTGCTCAGACGCTTTTTCCCATGATTGAGATATATGCTCCTCTCAGCGTCTGCTTTACCTCCAACTTAAAACCAATGAAATTAAATGAAAGGGAAAACATCCGAGAAGGAGCTACTTACCGACCTGCCTTCACTGACTTTGCCATTAAACTATTACTATTTATATGAATCTATATAAACGTATAGAGATATATTTATGGAAGTCAAGCATTCCTTATTACGACAGAGAAGAAGAAGTAGGAGGAAGGAATGAAAAGGGATATCCATTTGAGCTATTAAAGCGAAAAACATTTTTCTCAATGAGTAGGAATGCAAACGGGAGCTAATGAGAAATCTTTGCGGATGGTTAGAGTTGACAGATGTGCTATTGGATTTCTCTCTCCACAGACTTGTAACAGTTTCTCCGAGTATTTAACTCTTTTCTGTTCTGTGTGAAAGTGTCTAGACAAGACGTAGAGCTTTTAATGTTTTAACTCCATCGCAATCCTTGAATCCACTTGGACGACTCAACTTCCCTCCGCATTCACAACTCCCATTTTTCATCCATTCCCTCTGCTGTACTAACTAGACAAGTGGCTGGAACTGTTTTCATTTTTATTTATGAATTCATAATTCATGTTTGGTTCATCATCCAAAGGCTTCTGTAGTAGAAAAGGCTCTTCCACAAGTTAACTCTACTATACATCTTGCATTTAGATAAGATAATAGCGGAATCGATACGTTATTCCTGCGGAGACAGCGGTAGCCTCCTAATGTTTGTGTCATTCAGTTCCGTTGAACCCTTGTCAGCTCATTTATTCAATATTATTGAGTATTCTGTTCTCGATCTACTTAAGCAGTCACATTATAACCAAAATTTAGTAGGTAGCATCAGGCAATCTCTTCTCTTCCCACTACCTTACTACTTATATATTCCTTTATAGATACTTTGTGTGATGCTATAGGTAAATGAATTAGACACTTAAATCTACAGACTACTTAAACACACATACATAATCACGTAGAGTAGTTTTGTGTTGTGGCCTTAATGTATGTAATGTTTTGGCTTTGGCAGTACATTTATGTATTTACCGTTTTTCTGTGGGGAGTCTTTAATAGCTTTTCTGGCACTTAGTTAAATAGTTGTTAGTGTTGGAGTTGAAACTCTGTGGTAAACCTACTGTAACAAAGTGGAGGACTGGGACACAAATAATAAAAGCAAGGAACTTTAAGGATCTAGCCCATTGTCTGCTCCTTTAGAGAGAAAAAGAGAAAAATGCTGGCTGATGTGGTTTCCCTTCGGTTTAGCTACATACCAACCAAGTTCACCCAATAAGTAGCTATAGTGTGTCTACAAACTACAAAACAAATCCATTACACACAGAGTAACACTTTAGATGAACTGAGAGCTAGAGAGAAGGGAAGATTTCAATGTTAAGCAACAATGTTGAGAAAATAGAGGCTACTGTTATAATTGGAATTGGATTTGAGCTTATAAGCTAAGCCTAAGCTTTAAATGCTACAGACCGTTACTTACGTAGTTATTTCAGATGAAATGGGACCTCACATTTACGTTTTCCTCCAAAAAAGCTCCCTGTCAAAACGAAGGGAGATTTTTGGCAGAAAAGTACCTCCTTCCTGTCTTAGCTTGTCTATACAAAGTTATTGTGCTGGGAATGGAGCATTGTGCCCTATTTTATCTTTCGACTATACATATGCCTGTTATTATGGCACTAGCCTTTTCTTATTGTTCATAAGCGTAACAGTAGCAAAGATATTATACTAGCTGTAGCTCGCATGCTATATCCCATCCCATTACAACTTAAACACAACAACAGTCAATTGAAGTCCTTGGAACCTTAACCAGAGCAATAATATAAATAGGAAGCCCAATATATTTTAGGTATGTAATAGCCGGGAGACTTAAAGTTTACGTTTGAAATTGAGCCACACGGATAGAAATTGAGGAAAAACCTCAGAATGGGATTTGGAGACGAGAAGGCCGACCAGAAGTGCACCTCCCAGGATTTTCCACACAAACAGAAGAGGACACACAGCAAACAATCCTCCCTCTTTGGCTATTCTTTGTGATTGTCCAACGGAATATATTGACCATAAATCCTCGAAGAAGGCTCAACAATAGACCTAGGCCAAGCCGGGGCAGGCCACCTTCGCCACAATATCATCCGGCAAATGCCCTCTCTTCTTCTACATGGCCCACACAACGCTATAGCCATTATCTCCGACATCCTCTATCTCTCTCTCTCTCTCTCTCCTCTACTTATGTGTAGTTACACTATCCATCCTCTCTCTCTCTGTTGTGATGAGACTGTCTCTCTTCCTCACAGAAAAGACTGACATATACTTACACTTACACTTGAGCTTATCGTTGGCTTAGACTGTACATGGATAATACTCTTCCGTCTAAAAGAGTCCAAAAGAACAGCCAGAGCAAAGCAAAGCAACGCAAATCTCAAACATGTCATTCTTCATTCCTTTTCTTCCACAGATTTATTTATCTCTTTGCCTCGCCTTCAAAGAAACAAATTCTATACAGCCTGTCACCTTTACTCAAAGCAAATGCAATAACAATCACTGTAAAGGAAATAGGATAGCAAATCCATTTACTATTACCATATCTACTTATTTACTTACACCACCACGTCCACCATGGCATGGCATAGCCACACTTTACAGGAAACTAGAAAATATTACAGATTGTCCGCCATCAAACCTAATCCTTAGGCCAAGGAAAGATGCAGACCAAGAATAACGTGACACTATTCCTCCTGAGAAATAACAATGCAGGGTAACTAGTGCAAACCAACAGAATTTCAACGTGGATCATAGCTTCTTCTTTGAATCATATAACAGATTCAGGTGGCACAGGTGGAACCGGTCCGTTACAATTTTACTCACTTCATCTCATGCGTCAATGATCACTTTTACATTTTGATTCTGCTGCCCGTGTTACAAATTTTTAAGTTTTAATCTTGCAACAACTTACACGCTTTAACTAAAGCATTTTCTAGTGAATGACTTATCTGTACTTGTACCTACTATATTAAATGTTTTATTGATGCTGAAAATGCTGTTCTCAATAGCGTCACCGTCCGGCAATAGAAAATTATATCAGGAATTAAGAGTTCAAAACGAAATCTTCCGGAGGGATAAACCCAGAAAACCACGAAAAAATCCGAATGTACCCGGCTGCATTATATACTTATCTCTTTCTGCTTAAAACATTCGTTCATTCGCAATATTACACTTGATGTTCAATGCTATTGATTTTCTGGAGACCAGTAAAGTGGTGCCATGAATTTAGCTAGTCACATTAAATTTCAGCAAAAAATAATAATATCAGGTTGATTTAATAGGGAAACCGTATACAGGCAGAATTGTATCTTGTATCTATATGGACTGAAACAGACTGTCTATTTGTATTTGTATATAATATAATAATATACCATTTTTGGCATGCATCGCGAAAACAAAGCTTATCCAACTCAGAAAGATGTTCCTTTCATAAATAATTTAGACCATAATCGAAATAAGTAGGCCGATGTAATCAAAATTGACAAAAATGTCATATCTGGGTGGATACAATACTCTTAAACATTTCTCATTAGCAAAATTGGATGGAAACCACCAATTGAATCAATTTGAATCAAGGACATTATACATTTTTGCCTCAATTATAACAATAGCATAAAGCGTCCCTTAACTCAGAAACGAATGTCTGCAAGGGAATTGTTTTGCTCTTTGAAATGTGTAAAATGTGAAAAGTAAACTGTAGAGTATGGCAAAATGAAGAATGCATGGTTACGTCCGGAGGAAAATGGTATGGATGTGACGACTCGTCGCCTGCCTTGTCAACGTCATTGTCATGCGGAATACAAACTGGGCATGGAAGGCTGAAAACTACTTGCTGCACGTAATGTACTACTTGATGATATAATATAAAGCTATAGTTTACCTTTGACTTTTCTCTTGCTATGTGTTTCAATGCACATTTTGTACAAACAACTTGGAAGCGAAACACGTCAGGAGACATTTACATGCAAAGTTTATTTTGAACTGAGAAAAAGTTGAAGTCACTACAGTAGGCAGTCGTCCATGCATATTTTTCTATTTCTGGAGTTAAAAGGACATTTTTCGCTTGGAGTTAAATTGCCTTGTTAGGTGGACGTATAGAAAAACATTAATCAGGCACTTAGAAAAACTAGGGCTGCTCCTGCCCTCCGCTGTAATTACCCGGAGATTATTCAATTACCTACTGTCAGGGAATTTAATTGTGCAAATGAATCTTAAATAGACCCGTAGGCTTTGCGCATTAGTAGAGAAATTAAGGAAATAAATAGGATTAGGAGGAAACCAGGGACTCCTATCACTAAATACGATTTTAAAAAGTCGAGTTATAACATCGCACATGGTTGGCTACAAATAAGTGTTTAATATTTTTGTCCTGACTGGTGTAATATGGTATTTCGAGATATAGGAAGCAAGGAGAATAATATTGGTAGGAACATGGTATGCATAATATGACAATATCCTGCTGTTCAAGAAGAACTTGCTGTGGGACTATGGTATATTTATGTAGGCTAGAGACAGAGTTTGTCAAAGAAGTCAAAGAGAAAGGGAGTCAAGTCAAATGAAAAGAGGCAACCGAAAGTTGGTTGTAAAATGAGCGATTTT
>JABASI010001889.1:0-22256 GCA_019776505.1 Tomocerus nigrus
CTACGTTGCATTATAGGCAAGTGCCTGACGTAAGTTACGGTGACTCAACTCTCCCATTCCTCCCCAAGGCTCCTGGACGCCGTGGAGAAGTGGGAGAAGGTAGAGAAGGAGTTTGGAAATTCAATTTTATTTTTTCTTCACTTGCGACAGAAATGAAGACTTTGGGACCAGTAGAAAAAATATGAAATTTTCAAACTCCTGGACGGGCTTACCTTCTTCCAATTCTCATGGCTACAGCCCACAAGCCTTGCATTCCTCCTACACTATATACACAGCCACTGCCAACTCTTTCTCCCTTCAACACTTAGACTCCTTATGTGCACTTTCTCCTTCTCAAAGCCTACACATATAAAATATATCCCATCAACTGATATATACATAGGTACATACATTCATTGATTAATATCTATCTAAGTATAGAACTTTCCTTCGTGCAAGCAAACAAGGAATGACACCAGGGAACTAAAGTCAGCTGGTTTTATCTAAAAAAGAATGGTTCATTCGAGTAAGGAAGTTAAGTGGTGGCATGGACACCTACCTTTGCATTTCATTTTAATTATTAGGTCCCTCGAAAGATGTTTAAATACGGCCCTGTACACAATGAACGGTGGGCGTTTCTAAAATGCCACCACTTCCTTACTTCGACCAAAAAATTGCAAACAATTGAAATAATTATTAACGTATTGATAATATTCTGAAAAAGGGAATTGCTTAATATAGCTGTGCAATTATAATTTGATATATGCTAACACGGATTGCCAGCCATTGTTCAAATGAAACCATTTTTATTTTTAAGTTCGTCATACAGTAAATGCAAAACCAGGAGTAAAAGCTACTAATCTACTTGTTCTATTAGTGATGCTATTTTAATGACCCGATAGGGTTAAGTACACGTAAATATTAATATGGAGCAAATTTCGTACCTGTGCACTGAGAGTTTAACGAAGAGTAATGACAATTGGCAAATAGCAAGTAGAATAGGAATAGAGATGCAAAAGGGAGAAAAGGGAGAAGGACGTAGGTAGGTAGATGTATAGATTGGTTTTGTGATCCGTGAGGAGGGCCATAATGCAGTGGAGAGAGAGGAGTGTTTTTGTAGTAGGTACTACGGGTACGAGTGAATAGTTGGGAAGAAGTAAGGCGGATAAGAAAATATGTGTGGCTAATGCATGTAGAGTGTGACCCGAATAGCCGTCTCTACTCCTTTCTTTGCTTTCTGACTGGGAAGAAGGAATCGGTTGAGATTAGATGGACGGACATAGGAAGAGGAGTGCCGAGTGGTGTGTTTGTGTGTGCAGTCGTGGAACATGCCGACTCACGTCTCCTCTCCACACTTTATGGCCCATGCACATGCATGCGAGACATCTGACCAACACACATAACTCATGTAAATGTACATGTTGTTGTAGGTAGCTGAAATAGACTCACCACATTATCCTATTTTTATTTATTATGACTGCCATTACACAGACTGGGATATTTGGGACATTAATAACAACACCGTAGCCATGTAGCTACCCGTTTCTCCTCACACCGTCCATGCATCACTTTCCTTGGCTTCACTATTCGCCAATTACCTACATGCACCCATTACCTTCTATTACACTCACTTTTTCTTCCCTCTCTCTCCATAGCTAAATAACTTTACTTTGTGTGTATGTATACTATGCCGACAAGTCACTACTCTGCACTATTCATAAAGGCCAAACATCAACTCCCATAGATACACTATCAAACAACACAACAGAAGAACATGCAAAAAATAAAGACACACGCCGTCATGATCATAAAGGCCAAACATCAACTCCCATAGATACACTATCAAACAACACAACAGAAGAACATGCAAAAAATAAAGACACACGCCGTCATTTTTTTCGTGCTCTCGTCTCGGCTAAATATCACGAATGCCCCTAAATATCATTTTTGTTATAAAGTGTAGAGCTTTGGTAGGAAAGGAAAGGCTGGGAATCCAACAGAAAATTCCCTGCATCACAGGAAAGCCTGCCAAATTTCCCACAAAGCTACCTCAATCATTTTTTAATCTACTTTCCAGTATTTTCTATCCCAATTTATCAATAGGGATTCCGTGTTCCTGAATCAGCTTAATTTCCGATAATATGCTAAATAGTTGCGAAAAGCCTAAATATTTCCGTCTCTATTGTGCTACATCATGTTTTTTCGTGCTCTCGTCTCGGCTAAATATCACGAATGCCCCTAAATATCATTTTTGTTATAAAGTGAAGAGCTTTGGTAGGAAAGGAAAGGCTGGGAATCCGACAGAAAATTCCCTGCATCACAGGAAAGCCTGCCAAATTTCCCACAAAGATACCTCAATCATTTTTTAATCTACTTTCCAGTATTTTCTATCCCAATTTATACAGATAGGGATTCCGTGGATGTTCCTGAATCAGCTTAATTTCCGATAATATGCTAAATAGTTGCGAAAAGCCTAAATATTTCCGTCTCTATTGTGCTACACCCTTTAATATGCCTGGGAATTTATCGGAAAAGGATAAGGTACCGCCCACATCTTCCTTTTCCTAACTGCATGTCTTCTTTTTATCCTTTGCTCCATCGTGTTTTTATTCCCTGTTATCCGCCTCACTTCCCCTCTGTTGATTTAAGAGTACAAATACAAGTTTCAGAGGCCGTCGTAAAACGCGCCGGCTTAAGTGAGACACGATTTGAATAATAAATTTAGTTAATATTTGTATAGCTAAACACATAAACGTCCATTACTTACAATCTATTAAAGGCTATTGTCTTCACATGGGAAACAGAAAAGGCTCCCTTCTCCTGCAGTGGCAATGGGAATAGTCAAGGTGTTAGTTAGGAATACGGCTCCGTGGCTATTATCTTGTTTTGTTCTTCGTGCTAGACAGGAGTGAGTTGTGATATGGCAGGTGCAACCTACTGCCAGCAGAGTAGCCATGAAATATTTAGCGAGTGCAGTAAAAGTTGCAACAGCTCTCTCTCTCTCGCATAAATGTTGCTCACAATTATCTTTCTATTTAATCTTTCTTCAAAATATTTTCGGAGACCCACTAATGAAGGCTGCTACGAACATAATAATATTATGTGATTTATTCAGTTGTGAGGATCGAGTGTAGTTTTATGTTTACAGAGAGAGATAATAAGATAAATCATACTTTCTTACTATGTCACACTTATGTAAATAATTATATCGCAGGACTACTATTGAAATAGCAGAGGTTCTTGTACAAATACGGGAATTTTCCATGGAGAAATCTTTTTTCCCCTCGCCGTATACGTAATGTCATGACGGAAGGGTCACTTAAATGACCTCCCTTTGATTGGTCAATTATTGGAAAGAAGTCCTCTAATTGGTGTTTCGCCTTCCGTGACAAATTGAAAAATTAAGTGTGAAATCATGCAAATAACCAATTAGAGTAAGTTAGAGTAATCTAATTGGCCATAATAAGCCAATAATTGGAAACTCCAAAATTGCCCTTCCGGCATGACATCGTCACCCCTCTGAACGGGGACAATATACATTTTTATATTTTATAAAATTACATTTTCATCAGTAAAAGTAGTTCATTGTCCTTTCTCAGAATTTAGTGTGAATTCGAATTCAAAGAGTATTTATTCATTCTAAAGATCGGAATTTGAATTTCGAAACTTTGACTAAGTAATAAAGCCTTTTTTACTTGTTAAGAAAATTATTTAAGATTGAACGAACAAACAGGCAGGTCATATACATTTTCTTATTTGGCACTAGATCCAAGATGATAGTTCTTTTCTTATTATCGATTCCTGGAAATTTTTACCCTGAGCAGAGCAAAGGTGAGGTATGTAATATTTGGTGCCTGAATGGAAAATGTAATGGGAGTGTGATAGAATCAGGGAATTCATAGAATGCATGGCGGAAACAAATTTTTGATGACTACGTAGACTGATAAATAGAAAAAGGATCCACTGCTTTCTGCAAATAAAATATGCATTTGCCTTCTGTCCTCTCTCTGTAACAGATAAGCGTGGAAGAGTCAGAGACGGAGCGAGTCTGCAAACTCTGAATAGACCTATTTAACATGCATGCAGGGTGTCTTTGACAAATTGTGCCAAGTCACTCCATTGTAGCCAAAGAAATTTCACAAGTTTAGAGCTTTAAAAATTGAGTGAGGGCACTAGACTCATATGATTTAATACTGAGACACTGTAATGTCCCACCTAAGTACTTACCATCTTAATAGATAATAGGTAGATAGTAGAATTAGAGCATTTATTGTGATTGCATTTACCGATGAGTAAAGGATTTCCATTATACCAATTTCCAACCACGCTTAACCGCCACGCAAACGCATTGAGATGTTCATATCCACGTGCTATAGACACTAACTATTTCTTTGCGCATTCGTCCCGCGAACTTCAAACAGCAAAAGCACATTGGGGCGTAAGGAATGTACAAATGCCAAAGGGATTTAGAGAGAATTTATTTTGCTGAATAGATGGACAATTTCGGGGTTTAAATGGCTCTATAGTGTTTGCAAATTTCGGCTTTTATTTTAAATCAAAAATTTTCATGAGGCATAAAACGAAAAATAGAAATTTGACTGTTTTGGGTGAGAAATTTTGCCCTTTTCACCCTTCAATCTCCCTGTAACATCTCAGATTAGTGGATATCTATTGATTTGTTCCTGTTATTTGGCCGTCCGAAAATTTGAAGCTCGGTGTGGAGGACTTAAGATTGACACTGTATGCAGTTAGGAGTGTGGGAATGAAGTCAGGAGGATAAAATGAGTGTATAATAAAAAGGTGCTCGGTATCTGAGGGAATAATGGCCTTTCAATGGTTTCCTACCTCTTCTCCACGCTCTGCTCTGCCCGCACGCACGCATTCATTCATATTGATTTAACTTTATACTCTCTCCCTGACAATAACAAGGAAGGAATGATAAGCTGGCTAGCAAGGAGTTCAGCCAGCTCCGTCTTCCAGCAGGCCACAGCTAAATCCAAGCTCCCATTTCCCCATTTCCATTATGAATATCTGATAATAATAATATTTCATATTTACATAACTTCCATTTACATCTGCCCACAAACACAAATACAAACTACTAATGCAGTCCCCTCAAAGATCTTTTCCCTATTAAGCTAAGGACTACGTAGGTAATTTGATTTACCGAAGCAAAAAATTCATACAAGCAATTTAGACGCCCTACCCTATCTACCATCCTATGTACATTTATTTTGTACCTGCTAATATGATATATAATTTTCACGAAAAGAACTGTGATCGTAAATATTAGCTTATTAAATTTCAAACTACCATTTATTCGTGTTAAGTGCTAATTACACCAATCAGAAAACTTGTAGCTACAAATAATGACAGTCCTTGCAGACCTGACCTAGAACCAAAAGCAATTTATGTGTTTTCCTACTCCAGGCGGCAATAATAGCAAAAAAATCTATTAAAAACTCTTATTACCATTTCATTTCGCAGCCCAACCAATTTTCTCAGGTAGGTTTCTATTGTAATAATTAAACCATGAACGTAGTAAGGTTTATTTTTAATTCTAGCCTTGCTCAACACACTTTACAAATGCATTGCCATTAGCTGCAGTGTACGGACACAACGGCAGAGCTTGACTACCGTGCCCACGTTTTGTTTCAGGGCGATGGAAAACAAATTATTGCGTACAATATAAATGATGTCGTGTTTGAAAGTGTATAGGAAGGTAGGACGTAGGAGTGATGAAACGAAAGCTCTTAATAATCGAATAGGAGACATGCGCACTAGCACATGTAACATACCGGCGGAGTAAGCATGAAAAAATGAGTCGGCTAGAGCAGTGCTTAAGTTGCTATCGCACCCACACGCCCAGTAATCCCTGCATGTCTATCAAAATGTTATCAAGTTATCATTGACGATTGTCACAATGTTGGGTAACAGTGAAGGTGACGCCAACGTTCAGTAGACTATGAACGGAGTGATTGGATTTGGTAGGCTATTAAGGCGTGACAAGACAAAATGTCATTTAAAAAGGTAGAAACCCTATATCGACTTTGCAATTCCGCAGATAGCCATGCAGCTACAGCGTAATAATGTTGTTTGCTTTGATTTACAACTTGGTATTAAAATAACAAGGTAGGTAGGTACATGAATAGTTAGTTGTTAGAAAGGCAGTAGGTAGTTGATGTGTACATCTGCTAAACAGCTTAAAGACATTATACTATAATTAATTCAGCTAACCTGCATGGCTATAATCGTCATTGGACTAAAGCCCATAATCCCGTAACACTAGTACTAGTGTGTACAATTACCTAACTCTATAGTGTCTGCTGAGTTGTCTATTAGGCAAATAAATAAATGTCTACTCTCGAACTCTCAGCAAATAGTCATAATGGAGCTTAAGAGGACATTTCTATAAGTATCTTCTGCTGGAATTCGTGGAATTGGCATAAAATGTATAAATCTATTATGATGTCCCTAATGTGTTTCCAAAAAAATTGATGAAATGCTACAGCTAGATGTTGTTGAGTTGGTGGTGGAAGACTCTGAGCGGAGTGAAAGTAGAGCAGGTAGGTATATAGACACTAAGGCTCGTGGACTCTTGTTACCATGGAGAAGTAGGATAAGGTAATCTCGTCCGGGAGTTTGAAAATTATTTCATTTTTTTTCTACTGGCGACAGAAATAAAGATTTTGTCTCCAGACTGTGTTATCATGCAGTGCAGTCTACTTATATGCAGACTGGGGACAAAATCCTCATTTCTGTCGCCAGTGAAAAAAGTGGAATTTTAATTTTTAGATTCCAAACTCCCGGAGGGACTTACCTTTCCACACTTCTCCATGGTAACAAGAGTCCACGAGCCTTGAGTAGATAATACAGACACCATTAGCTACTGAGTGAGGGAGTGAAAGTGGATGGACAGAGAGAGAGAGAGAGAGAGGCTGTAGGAGATAAATGTTTAGGCAGTTGGATGTGAAGTGCAGGAGACATTTGTCAATTAGGGAGACGAGAGTGAGTTGGGATGGGAGAGAGATTGGCAGAGCTAACAACGGGAGGGCAACATACGTCGCCTTCCATTAACACACTCGAATGCCCTGCAACTGACTCTGTCCCACCAACCAACACAACTCAACAGCCAGGTAAACACACGCAGGAAGAAGTGGAATAATTAAATAAATCCACTGTACACTTTAATTCTCTTCCTCTCGCTCCTCACACCTGTAGTCTTCTTACATGGTGTACTTTCCGTGTGCTCGCATTTCAGAGCTGATTAGGTCTGTAGCAGATGTACGTGAGCATGTGGCAATATTTAATGCTCCTCAATGAACACATGGAGAGCTAAATGTTCGTTTGGAAAAGGAGAAAGTATGTTGTGACAATCTGGGGATGTTTGTGTACAGAAGGAAGTCTTCCTTTCTACCATTTGCCCTCTCCTCTGTTTATTATTCTGTTTGCTCTTTCTTTTTTGATTTCCCTTCTATTGTTCTGCGATTGATATTCCACACGGAGCACAAGCACTGCTCCTTCTATTGACCTAGATAACAATAATCGTAAATAACAGGGCTACTAAAATAATCAACGCATGCAACTTCCTACAGCACTCGCTCCCTCGACTATAAGACACGATTAAATATTTGCAATATGCATCAACTCTTCTCCACTCAACTTTTTGACTAATTTCTCAGAAGAAAAGTTTGGAGAATTCCCTTTTGTTCTGTACATTGCATGCTTTTGAAAGGACTGTATGCTACCATGAACAATTTATGCTAATTATTTTTGCACAGTGCTACGCTATAAATGCATGGTTAAGTTTACACAATGTATTGATATTTTACGACTCTTCCGTCTTCAACATTTGTTGAAAGAATTTAGAGCTGCCAATGACGTCAATTCGAATGCTACTTAGTGTATTTGCGGCCATTCAACATCAAAACATCATTCCCTATCAATATATAGTGTAATTTGTATATTTAATGCAATTTGTTTCATGTCAATGTTTTCCAAAAAGCCCGCAATGAAATGTGGAACTACTGTATGATAACATAAGCCGCGGTTTAAGTTCGAGGCAGCGTGGTCGGAGTGGAAGACGGATGGGTTGAGTGGCAGGCAGGTAGAGAGTAAGAGAGGAAAGCGTTGGGATGGGATTGTTGTGAGTGCATGGCGGATGGCTCCTTCATTTGTCCGTCGCGGTTGAAATGAAATTGAGTAGGGAAATGCAGAAGCGTGCTAAAGACTTTTCCTTGTTCCTCTCCTTTCTTTCTGCTCAACTTTAATCGACTAATGCATTCCTTTGCTGGATTTCCCATCCAAATCACCCACACTCACTCACGGAATGACGAGAGCACATAGGAGACTTCACTGCCAAACCCCAAAAGCACAAACAAAGGCTAAATGCATTCATAAAGGCTTCTCTGCGTGTAAACAGGCGAAGGGAGCACGTTCCCATTTCCACAGCGGAGAAACAAGACCTAGATTTATTTTCATTCCCTTTAACCGATACTTTCTCCCGAACCACTTTCCCCGCTCATGCATGCATCTATATGAATTGTAGCTATAGCTGCATGCTTGCATCCTCTTTTGTTTTCTCCACGTCCTCTCCTTTCTATTATTCAATTTCTCTAGCTCTACACACACACACAAACACATACACACACAAACACATACACAAATATATGGCGTAGTTCTTTCCCTGAAATGGTGCTTTGTAAAAATTATCTTTCTAGTCGTTAGGATGTCTATCGAAGGAAGAGTAACCAGGCATAAAAAGGAGAACATGCACGATTTGTTTCTGCCCGAACTAAGAGAGATCTATAATGAGATTGCTTGAAAATAGTTTAGTGGAGCTAGTTGGGGAATGTGAATGTGTAGCGAGTTATTTTGGCCGGGGATCGATGGGGGAGGGCGGGGATAACCGTAGACACTGTCGACGAGAGATTTGGCGATAGGGAGAATAAGTGAGTGCGTGTATGTTTCATTAATGAGAGCATTTATTATTTCCACTCGTTAACATCCCAAATAGATCTGTGCATGTAACCTGGCCCAAACAAAGGCCCTCCCTCCCCCTAATCCCACTCCATCCATCAATTAATTAATAGCCCAGTCAGTCAGTCGAGCAGAAACACCACCCAAGCATCCAGCATAGCACAACACAACCACTCCGTCGATTTAGAGACATACAATGTCCTCCGTACTAAAGTGTTACAAACATTTATGCAAACCGTTTAATTGCGTTCAGCACATAAAACGGTAATTACATGTGCTACATCCACACTCTCTGTACATATACAACTACATTTGGAATTCCACCCGCAGCTCGGCATTCCGAATTCGTCACAACATCCCATAACCCTTTTTGTTTTTTGTCTTAAATGGAATAAAGTTCAGTTTGCTCGGAATTTATCCCTTTGCTTTAAAGAAGTTCTTTGTTTCTTCAGTTAGGAAGTTTTTAGGCTAAGGAATTAGGTATATCTGGATTTGGAGAGAATTTGAAAAGAAAGAACATTGGCCATTTTGGGAAACTATGGAACTGTTTTATAGGGGAATTGAGAAAATATTTATAAAGTTTTTTTTAGGAACATTGGCATATAAGCAACTTGTATGTATTCCTGAGGAAATGAATTTTTCCCATGCCTGACACTGTAGAGAGTAGAGAGTGTGCAATTTGCGTCTACCTACGTAGTCATTAGGAGTAGATTACGATTTTTCTTAAGAGTTGCACCAGCTCTGTGCATTATAGATGTGTATGCTTGCTTGTTTACTTTTGTGCTCTAATTCGGAGAGACGGGATGAAATGTTCCATCCTGCAATTTAAATGTGCCCGTCTCTCTCTGGTGAAGGAGAGCGATTAGGGAAAGTGGCCTGGAGGGATGGGAACAGCTCCCAAGTGCAATGTCACTTCTCCAACACCCGCACCGCTCTCGCCATGCACACACTCTCATCGCGCCTATTTATATTTTACATGCACACTCCACACTGCATTATCTCTCTCTCTCTCTCTCTCTCCAAAAGTGCAGTGTAGGCTGGAGGGAAACTTTCCTTTTCCTCTCTCCATTAAACTTTCAGCCCACGAATTTGGAACAACAACAAAGACAACCAGCGTCTGCTGAGAAAGTTTCCTTTCCCCATTGCTGCTCCTCTCTCTCTCGCTCTCTCTAGTCGCCTATTGACCAGAACATTCTTGTTCATTTATAGCATTCCCGTTTATTTAATTGCTCGCAAACAAGAGTTTTTAAAACGGACTGACCCATATGGGCAAAAGAATTTCACCTGGAGAAAGTTTATGAGTTACGTTGTTTCATAGAAAGTTGTGTGGCGATTGGTAGTGAGGTCTGTTAGGTTCGTGTGGAGGAGTGCCTAGCAATTTAAGGAATTGGCAATCTGTAGGAATTAGAGACGACTTTGGCTTTTGCCACGCAGTCTCTGCATCTCTGTCCTTGTTCTATTGCTTCAGAGAAAGTCCCTTGTTTCCGAGAAAGCTAATTACAAGAACATTGTAGCTGTGTGACTGCTGTGTGCCCCTCTTCCTCCTGCTAATCGAGTTAGGGCCAATATCCCCCATCCACCGCAATCCACTTCCAACACAAAAGCTCAAATGAAATCTCTACGCACACACACTCGAGCTACACACAGTATCACAAAATCACAAAATAACCGTCAGGACCTGCTCTTCCACTTTAGGTCTAATTAATTTGTTTCAATCTTAATTAATTGAACTACAATATCAGAATCAGAGGTGTACATATGCCTTTACAGTGCGGGCCTGATATCATTTGCTGATATCATTTGCATTTACTTAGTCCATATAAGTGACATTTGCTCCTTTGAAGCCACCCAAATAATTTTGGTGGGATTTAGGAAAAATATTTTGAGGTGGTAAAAAAATCGCCTTTTCTATCACTTATTGGGTCGTGAAAAGGCGTTAAATGAAGATTTTGTTGGGCTGCCTAGGCGTGAGAAAATATTTTTGATTCCGTTACTTTGAAGATTATGTTGTTTGCATTAACACGCCCACACTCCAAATGCCGAGTTAGTTGTCATCTTCTATTTACAGGTGACAGCTGTCAGATTTTAAAGCCGATAATTGCAATTTGTGCCAGCATGAGGCTGAGCAAGAATTGAGAGATGAATTTTGAACTCAACCGAGTAATTCATTATAATATGACTTATTGGATCTTTTGAATTTTTCTTTGCTTACTCCACAGAAAGACACAAAGATGGATCATTTAGCTTCGTGTACTTCAAAAGTCACTGATACGCATGCAAAATTTGTCTGTCAGTGTGAAGGTGCATGTGACTGGGATATGTGGTCAAAGGTTTTAATGTGTCATACTGTATACGGCTAAATAGATAAAGTTGCTTGCTCTGTAAATGAAATCAGATGAGCCATAAGCTGAGAGTGGGAGATTAATTCCACAGATTGCGTTCATCTTGAGTCTGGAGAGTGTGGAGCGTGGAGTGGAGTAATGAAAGTCTAAGGAATAATAATAATCTTTCCCACAAAAATCCGCTGCGTAGATCGGGTTATTGTGAAGAGAGCTACCTAAGCTTATGGGAGATTCATGGAAAGTGAGTAGAAAGTGAGGGCAGGAGGGAAATGGATGCGAGTGCAGGAAGAAGGAGTAAGTGGATGAGTGTCATTAGTGCAGATTCCTGTACGTGCAATTGAATCAAAGGTGAACATCCTCTCCTCGTCCTCAGCCGTCCCTCCCCGCACTCACCACTCAGGCAGCCGCCAACTTATTTACGCACACCACTCACTCAACCAACACAAAACCTTATTAAGACTACATTCCACAATCCCCCAGCCCAGCACGACAGTAATAATAACATTATTAGGCCCTCTCTATTGATTATCCTCAATCCTCTCCATTCGAAGTCCTCACTAACTCCAATTCCTGTCGCACAAATCCTCACAAAATCCCCGAAATCCGAACTATTCGTTAACAGACACATTGACAGTGAGCAGATTTACGACTGTCAGCTCATGGAGTACTAAATCTTGTACCTATATTTAGCCAATTTGAATCATTTGCTCTAAGTAGCATTTTTTCTAATGGACATAAGTTTGTTTGGAATAATTATTTACACGGGTTGAATGCCCGGATACGTTTGTTGAAAAAGTAAGTGTTTACCTGCAACTAAGATTGGCGTCTTGCAGCTATAAGTTACATTACCAAAAGAAGTTGGTAAACAACTCAGTCCTTTCCTTTTTTAAGCTTTGTTTGTAGCTACAAAGCTTAAAAGCATTCGATTTCGATTTGGGATTATTAGAGCGTATGCGATGGACTGAAAATGACACCTTCATTCCACATTGAGAGGAAATGGATGCAGCCAATCCATAATGGAGGAAATTGACTGGACTGAGCTAGTCAAATATACTCAATGCAATACAAACAACGTTTGTTAGTACGTATGTCAGTATCGGTAACGTCTTCATCATTGTGATTTCAGGAGTCCATTCACTCTATATGCAACACTCTATATAAATGAAACAACAATTCTTAATTATAGGAGAAAAACGTTTACTGATGGCTTAAATGATGCAAGTGTGCTTGCTGCTCAAATTCATTAATGTTAAAAATTTTGTCGTATGGAAAATAGCCGGAATGGAATGAAACTAAGAATTGGTTCTATCGCAACATCTCCAATGACTGCTGCTATATAGGTTAGGTGCATGGAAAGATAAAAGGAGGGAATTTATTTTACGAGTGTCTGTAAACAGAGGATGTCTTGGCGTAAAATGTAATTTATGAACCACATGAATACGAAGGAGAATATTATGAGTGCAGGGAATTAAATGTATGAGCATGGTGTAATCGGGCGAAGCTTAGCTGGGGGATCCATCTCTGGAGATATTTCATGGCGTGCATATCTGGAGATATGTGTAACAGGGGACTCGATCGGTGAAAGACGTCCATGAAAGTGACATAATGTTTTTCCCACCTGCTGTGCTCTGATTTCACTCCTCTTTGTTCTCCTCTCCATTCCATTGCACTTTCTCCAGCCAGGCAGGCAGCACTCCTCCCCCCCCTCCCCACCCCCTCCGCTCATATGTGCCCAGAGTTCCTTATCTCATCTCATAACAATATATTATGATGTTGTTATTTGGTTCTTTTGTCAGGACAGAGCCCGTCAGCCATTTATTATGTACATAGACAAAGGATGTTGCCTTTCCTTGTCTTGTCAGCTCATTTGATGTCCGAAACAAAGGCAGAGTGGGCCATACACGCATAAACAGATATTATTACATTACATTATCCCTTCCTATTTATTCCTCTCTATTATATCTGCCCTGGGATGGGGATCCAACTAATGTACTCCCTGGCTGTCACTAGACACTCCCGGCACTAAAAACTCTCCCCAACAGTCTCCTCTGAATGTCCGCATGGAAAATTGCTCTTTACAAAATTGAACTGACGAACTAACTGGGTGAGCTAGAACTGACAAAAAGACGGAGGAAAAAATCATAATTTTTTGAGTGCAATATTCACTGTCTGTACACATTCACTGTAATATTATAGCTACGTATAGCGCAGAGCATAATCTTCATATAGTCCCATGCCAATCCAAAAGTAGATAGTCGGAATGTATAGCTATAATATTATTGCAGAAAAGAGATGCACGAGGCTGACATTTGAACATGGAAAACGGTGGGGGACTTGTCTAGCTTAGGATATTATTGAGGATGCAGTAGCCAGGGACTAATATTCCAGGATTTTATCTCAACAGTGTAAAAAAATCTTACGAATATCAAATAAGCCATTTATTTAGGACATCTGTCTAAGAATGAAAATCTTTGATATAATATTTTCGCGACAGCAGCTTGAAGAAGATCAGAGCTTTCTGTTTAATAAATTATCCAGAGACTTTCTTTGGGCATCGTTACTTTTACTTTGTCCGAGCGGATTAAACCCTGTGAGGCTTTAAGAATATGTCAGGCCATTTCGGAAGAACCGCAACAGAAAACAGTTTGGCTTAGCGTCCGTCCAGTGTGAAAGTAGCAAAGCCTATCGCTATGGCTGTTATTCCTTGTACTTTCTCCGATGCCCGTGCAGAATTGGATGTGGAGAAGATGGAGATAGTAGATAGATACTAGAAGATGGAATAATGTAAGGAGGAAGTGGACGAAGAGCAGAGTTGCATGAATTGACAAAAGAGCTGAAATGGGAGCATTTACATTGTGGGGATAAAGATAGGCAGAGGGCATTGCGCATTGTTGACTCATCCCAGTAGACATGCAAGCAGTACATACATACAAGTAAATCCGGGCATCTATTTCTCTGTCTGTCTGTCTGTAGTCTCTTGTGTCCTCATGTAGTCAGTCCTGCTACAGTCTGCATGGCATGAGGAGTCTATAAGTGCAGCTACAAGTAGAGCACTTTCCTTTTTGTTTCCATTTTTTCAGAGAAATGTACTGCAGAGGATGAGAGTCGAGTTTCCAGGCCAAATCATCGTCGTCAGTCAGTTCAGTCCCTTCTGATCTGCAGAGGCACGACTCTTTTGTCAATCCACTGGCTCCGCTCTCATTTCCTCGAAAACACTTGAGAAACTCATTAGTAAAGTACCAGAATATTATATTCTTCATTCTTCAGAGTCCACTAACTAGTACAGGGTGGGTGGGCCCCGCCGGAAACTTAGCCGGCTACTTCCGACTTACTAATGAATTTCCTCATATTTGCCTGGATACATCATTTTCACGCCATTTCCGCCACGGGAATAATTTCCGCACATTTTCCATCTCAAAATTATGTGTCTCTCCGTCTTTGCGCCACAGGACTTTTTCTACATCACTTTGGTTTTTGAGGAAAAGACTTGGGAAATTGATTTAATGTCTTGAAAATTTATCACGTTGATGTAGTAAAGAGGAAAAGATTTACACGTTGAAAGTGCCAGGCGTGCGGTACCCTGTAGTTAATTCCCGTAATAGTTTGTTAGGAAGCTTTGGCAGTTTCTATTGCGTAGTAGTACGGACTTCAGTCTTTGACTATGACAGTAAAATGATAATAGTTGAGAGCTGGGAAGGATGATATAAAAGGGGAAAAGAGGAAAGACACTTGAGGAATAGAATGCTTAATGGCTGAGTGGCCATCCTTTCCTACACGCTCACCTTTTTACGGGGAGCGATACAGAGATTGGCCCAATTTCACGGATTTATGCCCTCCCACCCGTCTCACAATTTAGCCATACACTTAGTTTAAAATTATAGGACGAGTGAGATTATTAAGCACATTTCTGTTTAAGTAGGTAGGTCCTGCATGGAGTCCAAGATTTATGGACTACAGTGTGACAAATTTACTCTTGGCATTACAACTTTCTCTTATGACACTCAAACGTCCACTAAAACTTTCTCTTCTAACATTTCCGATTTATAAACTCGACTTTGTATTTCTACACTCAGTTACATTCGCCAATTTAACGTAATAAGCTCTTGACGAGTAATTTGATGAGCAACAAACCGGTAAAATGAAAGCATTTATTTATGTCCAATGATGGAAATAATTTTTGTAGCTAAATAATGTAAACATTTGATAATACACAAATAGTCTGAATTCAAATAAATTACAAAAGGTATTCGCATTTAAGCAATCGCTGAAGATATAAATTATTTGTGAGTTTGTGAAAGTGATCTGTTGTAGGGGAAAGTCTTGTAAAGATGAAAAGATGGCACACTGTAGTAGTTTTGTGTTTATTTAGGGGAGAGTATGTATAGGATTATTGTGATGCAGTTGATGGACATGTATAGATGTAATCCTATTGGCTCTTTCTAAAGAGTAAGGTCTATTGTGTTTTCCTAAGACTTCTCTCCACGTATCATTAGCAGACTGTGGAAAATGTAAAGAGACAATAAAAGAAAGTTCAAAGCTCTGGCTGGCAGGTAGTTCCCGTCGGTTTGGGAAAACAATGAGAAGCCTAGCCGCGGAGAAAGCGTGTGCTGTTGTGCTGTGTGCGGAGCGGAGATGTGTGTGTCGTTAGTTACTTGTTGTCTGCACACAGAACGTGAATCTCCTGCTCTGTTGCCTCTTTACTTCCTAAGCGGATTAACTGATTCCTTTTTTGAGTATCTTTGCCCGGCTGCTTGACGACTGGAGACAGAGAAAGCAGCTGGAGATGGAATTCAACTGCGTAGAACGGATTCTTCCCCAACCTAACCCGGTTACGTCCTCGCTCTCTCTATCTCTGTCTAGGCACAATGGGAGTGCAGACCTCTTTAGTGCCCTCTCTATTTATCCTCTTCTCGTCGAGTGTACACGGCACAAAGAGTCCTTGCTCGTCCTTTCATGTTTGCTTCTCATGCCAGAATTAGTCTTAAGAATCCTCGCTCTCTCTCTCTACCTTTCACCACAATAATACACAACTGTAACCATCAACAAATAAATAGACGATGTATCCGCCCTAAATCTCCTTCCTCTCCGCACTGACTGCATGACCGTCTCCGTCGATATCAATAAAACATTTCTCTTTCCTCGCAAATCTTTTGCCGATTTGAACGGCAGCCAATGCAACTCTTTTAAGGCAGATGTTGAAATTAAATTCAAGAAAAACATTCCTGGTAAATACATTTCCTGCTTCCCTAATAAGTATATATTAAAAGCCGGTTATTTATTAAAAATAGCTTATAAGTAATGCAAATGCTTGAAATACTTTAATCAATTTGTTTCCCAATTCTGTTTGGGAATAGCGTTCTTTTCTCTCTGTGAGGATCTCTAGCGAATTACTTCTTCGATGCTCAAATGCATGGTGAGGTGGTATTTGTGGTCGTGTACCCCTTAGTAAGATCTTCTCAGTCTTTAGTTCAATTGTGGGCTAGGTAGAGGGAATATATCTTTCGCAGAACATATGGGTATCACTTTATTGGGTGAAATAGGATCTTTGACGTCCACCTCTTCAGAGTTGTTGTGGGTGATTTGATTACGTTTATCTCGTCACACACACCTGAGAATTAAAATGAAAATTTGATTTTGAGGCTCGTAGCACCGTAAGGCGTGTTTTTCTAACCAATGAAAAACCCTTAGATATAAATATCATTTTGAAAAGAAGTCTATTAATACTCGTGTGAAGAAGAGTAATGATTAGACCATTTGGATAGCGACCAGTAGCTACTCCTCGGTTTCCACTTCAACTAACAGGTAGATAAAATTATTACAGCATTGCTTGTATTTATGTAAATTGTATGGGAATCGAATGTGGGTGTGATGCTGGTTGATGCTGAGCCTGTGCCTGTGATGTGAAAGGAAGACTAATAGGGACAGAGTGGAGAGTCTTGATTTGAAAGTGGAATGGCTATGGCCAAGAGAGTATGATGGCAATTAGAGGGAGATGCATGAGCAGTGGCCTAAGTGATTACACGCGTGGACGAGGCTGTTGAGTGAGTTGAGGGCCTTCTTTCCATCCATCCATCGACGACTAATAATAAAGAACGGACTACTTAATCATGCGTCAGTCAGGACTCAGGACAGTCAGTCAGCAGAGAGGAAATGAAGAAGAGTCCGTGTGTCTGGTGACAAGGAGGAAGATGTCTAATGGGCAATAGCACAAGTGCACGAGTGAGGCAGATGTGCTTATGAATGAGGTCAATGGGGAAGTAGAGATGACTACTGGCACTCATTCACCCACTCACTCACTCCACTCTATCGCCAATAACTACTCTACATCCCTACTTTCTCCCTTCGCCGTATTCTCTAGAAAAGGTTCCTGCAGACGTAGCACCTCTCCTCACCTTCTCATCAGCATGTCTAAACTAGAAATGCCCTGATTAAGGGAAGTCAGGGTTAGAAAAATGAAGTTTTGGGGCATAGGGACGAGAAAATATCATTTGTGACGATAAGGACTGTTTAAGAATGATGAGAACCAATGAACTTTTTGGTCCAGGTTCATTCTGCATTCATTTTGTGCAGAATTCCAAGATTTACCCGACCCAGTGTTCAAATTTACATTTAAAATTCCCAAGCCTCATTCTGAGACTCTGACCAAACATAACGAACTTTTTGGTCCAGGTTCATTCTGCATTCATTTTGTGCAGAATTCCAAGATTTACCCGACCCAGTGTTCAAATTTACATTTAAAATTCCCAAGCCTCATTCTGAGACTCTAACCAAACATAGAAAGTTGTCAAAAATACCAAAAAAAATAGAATAAAAAAATCTAAAGTGGGCAAGGAGCTGGTTTTTATCTAAGGCAATTATGAGAGAAAAATTAAAGTATGTTTTTATGGGGCATTAGCTCCACTCCAAATAATCTCAATTTTTCCTATTATTATATAAATGTTTTTTTTTATAAAAGTTGCTCATCCACGGGCCCTTGGAAATTATGTATAGATTTCAAAACGTTTAACAAATCGCCATAAGTCAACCCGTTCTCGAGCTGGTGGCGGCGCGCTAACTCTTAGGCCTCCTTTAAGGAAAATGGAGAAAAAGTTTTTTGGAATGAAATCTAGGAACAAATCCCAAAACTCCCTAACGCGAATAATTGATGCAATTTAGGAAGTTCGCAAAATATTGAATTTTTAATAGCCTCCTTCTGTAAAAAAAAAAGAATGAGGAGAGGATGGAAATTTTGAATACGAAAAAGAGAAGGGAGTAAAAGTTGAAAAGTTTTGTCAAGTTGCAGTGGGAATGGGGATAGGAAGAATATAGATCCGGGGGAGTAAAAAGTATTTTTCGGCGGAGGCGGATATAGATTTGGGTGGATTGGATTGCGTGTCGTTGGTGGAGTCGTATGGCGTGTAACCGGAAAAGTGGAATGAGGCACATTGGGAGGCAGTGATGCATATTTTGTGATGAGCGGATGTCATTGCAGTGCCTTCCGAGATTTCCCTCGCCGTCCTGCGTCCGGATCCTTCCAAGATTCGGCTGAGGGGAGATGTATCCATTAATTTCACATTTCCGTCTCCTCTGGCAGTCACTCAGAAATTGAGTCTTCTTGGCCTCTCTCTCTCTCTCTTTCTCCACTTCTTCTTCCTCCTCATCCCATTCAGCTCAAATCGATTCTTGATAAAGTTGATGAAATTGAGGAATCGATCTGCCCATCTCCCAATCTCCAATGCTAAAAGAAAGGAAATGACTCTTCCTACCTTCCCTAGACTCTTCTCCACTTTCTCCCCTGAGGAAAAAACACAGCAACTATCTATCTCTTCCAATCTCTGACTTTCTACACTTTCTTCCGAGACAGATATGCATCTTCGTCACATATTCCTCTCACCCGCCTCTTCTGTCTTCCATAACTCTAGAGGTCACACGAGGTCATTCCGCAGGTTGCAGTTATATAGAGACCAATTTATTACTATTTTTTAGCATCTCACTTTTGACAAGCCAGGCCTAACACACAATATTCAGATTAATCTTGACAATTCCATTCCAAGGCTCGTAGACTCTTGTTACTATTTATGGAGAAGTGGGAGAAGGTAAGCCCATTCGGGAGTTTGGAATTAAAATTTCTTTTCCCTGCTACCGACAAAATCGGTAGGTAACAAGAGCTACAACAAAACAATTGTAGGAAAGTTAGCTAAATCTTTGCTGTTTTTTTATTGTTTAAATAAATAATCGTTGCGTAGATGTGAAATGTTTTTATTCGGCCAAAAGATGGTGGCAGGAACCTGGGCGTTTGCTAGAGGAATAAATCCGCATGTGTATAATAAGATTCGCCTAGGGAGGGATAGAAATTGTTTTTGAGTTTGAAGGGAGCAGATTTGTTTTGTGCAACAATTGAGCTGGTGAGTGAGTCAATTATTATTTGTTGGACGGAGAGAAGGGCCTGGGATGATGGGAGTAGGGAAAAGGGCTTTGTTTGAGTAGCTGCAGAGCTGCATGAGCCTGGCTCTCACTTCCCCGTCAACTCGTTAGCGGAATCACGTCACCTGAACTGAAATTGGGGAATAAAAGGGCGAGTAGCCGTCTGGGAGGGAGAGTGGCTCTGAGTCCCTCACTCCTGCACTCGCTCACTCGCTCAAAGATGTAATTACACTCTTTCCCGTCTACTTTCTCTCTTTTTTACTTTCTCCGTCGACACAACTTTCCCCATCTTCCACTCAATCAAAATCTTCAAAGGGAAAACTTTCACTCACAGTCTGTCAAGGGGCTCGACGACTAAATCAACTCGCTGCTCCACTCTTTCACCTCTCCGTCCTCACTCCTCGCATCCTAAATAGTCACAATTGAGCCATGCAAAGAAGAACAAAACGGACTTTGCACGGACACAGTCGAAACGTGCAGGGCTAATAACTTCACAAAAGAGTAAACAGAGCAACCGACGTACTTTATTCACGGAAAATAGCGTTTTGCATGGATTTACGGAGCCCCGTCGAGATTCTACTTACAAAGTTCAACTTTTTTTACGTCGAATTGCCTGAAGTTGTACAATAGTGACGGTGAGCGGTGAAAGTAGTGAGGAGAGTCAACGAAACGTCCTTTGTTTCTACTCCGTCTGTTTTCTTTAGATACGCAACTGAATGTAATAGGCTCTGCTGCTTCACTTGGTGTCACATCGCATCCCATCCCGCGTCCATCCATTCAATTCAACAGAAATCTGTAATTGAGGACGTTCTCCCTCTAATAAATTCAAAGGAAGTAGTCGTCATTTCGTCAGACAATAGATAAAACTATTTATTTGACCTGTGCAAACGACATCATTTCCATCCATTCCACAAACAATTCAAAATAGAACGCGAGGGAGATAATCCGCCAATATGTCACATAGAGGGGCTAAAAATAACTGAGAATTCTGTCGTGCAACTTCTCTGGTGGAAATTCTGTTTTCCCCTGGGAATTCCCAGGTAGTCAAATAATAATTCCCCAACTCTAAGTCTCATCATTCTTCCGTTATATCTCGCGGTCCTTTTCCTATAATTTTACACTTTTCCCTGTCTTCTTCCTTTTTTCTGCTTTTTATTTCTTTTACTTAGTTCTGCTCTCCAGGGCTGAACTATTTTCCACCAGCGTGCAGCTTGGACACAGTTTGCATGCAGAGAATATTATTATGTAGATGTGAGGAATGATTTCGGCGTAACATAAATTCACAATTGAATCCATCAGGTGTTAATAAAGTTTTCACCCAGCCCTGGAGTCAGGATGGATGTAGTGACATTATTCTGGCAGAGAGTCTATGGGCAAATAAGTTTGAGTAGAAAGGAGAGTTGGTGTGTGTAGGAAAGTCTGTGAAGAAGTTAGGGGAGTCTGTGTGGAGTTTTCTCGATGAATATGTCATTTGGCGTGGCGGTGCGTGTATCTCTCTGTTTGAACTATAATATCATTAGTGCGATAACTGGAAAGATAGGCGCTGACTTGACTGCCGAGCTCTGCTAATTAGCGACAACTCAATTTCATTCTGAGGAGATTGCCTGAGTTGCGTGACCGGCCGACGACTAGCTGCCTTCCCTCTCCCGTACACTCCACTCCACGTTCTATTTGCCTTCAATTTGCATTTACATATCTACATCCCATAATCATCTCCCTATACAGTACCCTTCATTTAAAGGCCACCATAGCCACTTCCTCCTTTTATCTTCTAACAGCCTTTAAAGTCTACTTTGTCGTGACTGCATGGAATGCTGTACATCAAACTTCCTTTGGAGCCACATTTAAACTGTCCAATTAAATATCTCCAGGGGAAGTTATGAAGGACATCAGAACGTAGTTATGGTGGCCCTGAAGTGTGACTTACTGTATTCATTATCTCCGTTTCCTCTTCTTTCTTCCATTCCATCTTCATCTCCATCTACACACATTGTCATTTAATAAAGTTTTGGCTACCCACTCTATAATAGACTGCTTTTCCTACCTTGCAACGAAGGATATTACTTTTCCGCCTAAGACGTTCTCCAGTATTCAGTGCTATTATTAGTCCATCAGTTTATCATGCATGTTGTCTTATTTCTATATGCTATTCACATTAATACACGAATGGTCAAATATTTGTCTAAAAGGCAATTATTTTTGTAATTTACTATGCTTAGGTAATTGTAGTATTGTTAGATCGAAGTAATTAGGCAGTATGAACGGAGTTCTTGGAATTGGAGCCAATGATGAAATGGCAACCCTGCATGATAATGTTTCCATCCCACAATCGTTGAACAGCTCTGCTAAGTAGTTCAGCGATTGTAGTGTGAACTTGTATGGAAAATTTGACAGGAAAGTTTGGTTGGGGGCTTTTCATTTGTACTATTGTCCGGACTCTGTCTCAAGACCTCAAGGTGAACACCAAAAGTAAAGCGCAGATTGCCTGCGAGTATTGAAACTTTGGCAGCTATTGTTCCTCATTATCAATTAAGCCATTTTATGTATCATTGC
>JABASI010001890.1:0-22233 GCA_019776505.1 Tomocerus nigrus
ATGCGCGAAAGTTTGAAAAAACCCAGAAACTGGTTTTATCTAGTCATGCCAACCTTAATGAGCTGTAACTGGTACACGTTTAGATTTTAGGTACATGCATGATCACCTAACCATTTCTTGGCAGACAAGGTAAATTCAACAACAATTTTTATGAATATTGATATGACTATTTTATAGGCTAATTGGCTATAATAATATGGTCTAGAGATTCTGTAATATTCGGTAATCATACAACTTCCAGTATCAATTCATAAAATACTGTCATGGATATTTTCTCACTATTTTTACTAGAATACTTCCTATACATTCCTTGTTTTGGTGTATAGTGAATGTTTTATACAAAGTTAGCGCAAGAGAAAATGGAAAGAGAAAGTGCTATCTTCTGGGAGGGTTTGTAATTTTTGGGTTCTATAGTTGTATTGTATTATAGTATTAGCTTTGGACCTGTTAAATGCCTAATGCAAAAAATTCATAAACGGAGAGCAAGATATTAACTTTCACTTTGGGGGGTAACAGTGTCAATTTTGTCTTATTGCCAAATGTTCAGAGAAATGAAGTCCTAAGCCTCAACATTACGTTGGAGTAGCTAAGGCACAAAAGTAGTCTTTGATCTTTGATGTCAGCCTCCCCTCGCTTAGCAGTAATATAAGTAGACCAGTAGTCATAATATTTAGGTCAAAACTCTGATCCTCTATAATCTACAACACTCCTTAATAATATTTTTGTTATTAGTTGTCACTAAAAATTAGTTATCACCAAAAAGTAATATTGCTCCACATTAAATACCTGTTGGAATTACCTTTTGCTAATAAATGAAGGTTCACTATTCCTGTATCTCAGTTACCCTATTAGGAAACTGGGATTATCATTTGTATGTCTTTTCTGTTAAGCCCGTTTGAATGCTAATTCGTGCAGAGAAAAGATGGTGTGAAAGAAAGGAGGTTTATTTGGCCGAGAGAGAGAGAGAGAGTAGGAGTAGGTGCAATTATTTCGGAGTGTCGTGATATGACATGTGGGTGATAGCTATTATTTGACAATTGACGTGACGTCCAGCCGTTAAAGTGTCATTGAAGGAAGGGAGAGAATGTCGTCTCGGCGGTGTGGCGGAGCTGATATCGAGAGGGACAGGACGATGAAAGACAATGGGATGAAGGGAAAGCAATTATCTAAGAGCGTCGTCGTGTATTATCAGACGAGCTACCTAAACGTTTTTTTTCGCCTCGCCTCTGACATCGACTGATATGGACAAAGACGACAGACGGGAGGCTTAAATTGTAAAAATCAATAATAATTGGCGATGACAGTTGTGGCTGTTGCAAGGAGGGAGATTGGGGAATTACTCCTTCCATCTGCATCTCTCTTTCTCCGTCTCTCTCTCTGTCTCCCTCCCTCCTTATTAATATCGGTGCACCTTGGTAGATTTACGGGAGGAGTCGTCGTGCCTACGAGAAAAGTCAGTCGTCTATGAAGATGATGTTCTCGTTTGAAGAGAAGAATTTCTGGGCAGACGCTTGATTAAAAATTATAGTAACCACAATGAGTCAAGTGCCAGTTATTTATATGAGTTGGAGATGGAGAAGAGGGAGTGGGTGAGTGAGAGAGTGGGATTGTGTGATTGCAGTCTTTGATTGAAGAGCACGGACGGAATATAATGAATACTTAAGCGAGAGGGAGATTGAGAGAGGCTGAAGATATTGTGCATATTCCTCCGAAGTCGTCGCTTGGTTTTGTGATGGGAAGACGAAGGAGGAAGCGCTTTTTTTGGCTCATGTCATAATGCCATTTTTTATATCTTTAATGCAGAGCCATTGAAAATAACATATGAAGTGGATTTGCTCTTCTTGCATGAATTCTAATAACCAGTGCCTTGCCAGTGCCATGCCATTGCTGGTGAAGAGAGGAAAAGTAAGCATAGCCACTCAGTCAGATTCTGCCTGGATTCGATTGCTGCCTCAAAGTGCTTTCCTTTCTCTCGGAAGAATCCAAACCCTCCTGAAAAATTCACTTGTATTATCTTTGCTCTTCATATTATGGCTACATCTGCGGATATAAGAGAGATCCTCTCTCACGCACACATACACATCCACATCCACCAAAGAAGAGGCACTCGCTCCTAACCCGCCCGTTGCCCGCCCGACCAAACTATTACGTACATACACCGGGCATTTTCCATGTCAACTTCAGTTCCTCTCTTCCATTTCCGTGCATTCTTTTCAACGTAAACTTCATTCAAGAATAAGCGCATTCTTTTCAAAGGACACTCTCCAGCCTTTTCCTCTTTTTGCCAAGATATTTTCCTCAAAAAGCTTCAGCTTCAAATCAAATCCCGGACTCCGCACTATGCTCCATTGAACGTGAAATGCTGGAGAGACTCTTCCGAACACTGCACTCACTATCCGCCCTAACTCCCCATGACGTTAATATAATCCTACACCCTTACATCTGCCTTCTACTTGTCATTTCTCAGCCAAAGCAGGATTACATCTGAATGTCCTTTTTATCTAAATCATTTTGACTCGATACTAAACGTTCAACCTCTAACGAAGACCTATATAATAGCTCTATCATTACTCTTATCTTCCTAATGGGCCATTTATTGACGAAACGTTTATTGTACCTAGCTATTTACCATTTCCATCATCCATTGATGAACATTCAATGATATTGAAACAGTCCCTTCTCTTTCACAGCCAGGGACCAGCCACGAAAACCTAGACACAGTCCTAGTTAAATAATGTTACTACGGATGATCATTTTCCGGACTGTTACGTTCCATCTAACCCAAATCTCCATCGAATACTCTCTTTGTGGCTTTTCCCTATCATCGTTCCCCAGATGCTACTATATTCATGGCTATAACCCTACCCTGCTATCATTGCATGGATAACGTATTATTATCAATAGAATAGTAAATGTACGAGCACTTCTAAGTGATAATGATAACTGTTACAATGTAATTTATGTTATGCAAACCGAACGTGTTCCGAACGAAACCGTGTACCGTGTACCTACTCTTAAGTATAATAATATTATCGGATATAGTGCTAGGTCACGGTCACCAAACATTAACTTCCAGATGAGCTGCTCCTTTAGGCCTGGGAAATAAGTGCTACGTTTCATGCTTGTGCATGCATATGCAATTAGATGAGCCTCATATGATAGCAAAAGGAACAATAAACAGCAGGTAAAGTTAGCAAAAGAAGTTTTGCAATATCGGCATTTTTGCTAAAAATTGGATTTACAAAAAAAACATGCGGTTTCTTGTTTTCGTAGCTTATTAAATTCCGAGTTTGCCATTTTCATATATTTATCAATGGCCCAGGAAGTTAATTTTTACGACTTTCTGAACTCCTTGTCAAAATGTCGTCAGTAAACATTCAAAACAAGATAGTATTACTGTTGTTTATCCTATCAAGGACACTTCTCATCTGCCTAAAAAGTATCGTTCCTTACTTTGTTATTTTCTTGCTAAAAATACACAAATGTGCCAACTCAAGAGTTTATTTCAAAGTTCTACCGCATAAACGACTTATGCATATAGCTTGAAACATTTTGTAACTTGCATGTATGTGTAAATCTTTGTGAAAGAATAACAGAAGGACTGTCGTATCCTTTCTTAACCCTCGGAGAAAATAATCCGTAAATGCTATTGATCGGTAAATATAATTTTTGTATTCCCGTGTAAACCTACGTTAGATGTGAATCTTGACTGCTTAATATTTGCTACTTAGTTATTATTATCAAGCACGTATCCAGGAATATGATCAGGGGAGGGCGCAAGTTGTATAACACTTTTCAATACTAGGTGGAATTCGGCGAAAAAAATTGCAATTTTGTCAAAAATGAATAACAATTAGTACATTACCCGCGAAGTGCTGGAAATTTTTAATATTTTTTGCGTGTTTTTTTCTAAAATGTCTTCTTTCTTAACTAAAGACTTCGTTTTCTGTATTGACAAGTTGAGATGATACACAGTATTAGAAAATCCAAACTTACCAATAATGACCTGTACCCGTCCCGCGCAATTGACAATGAGACTCACTTATTGCTAAAATTATGCTGATTACAATGACATAAATGTAACAATAACGTCTAATGGGATGGCTTCAGATTCTTTTTCTTTCGGGACATTCGGAGCATGTCTCCGAATGGAATGTTTGACATAAAATGTATTATTTCTGAAATGAGGCGCCTCAAGTTAGTGAAAAGGTTGGGGTCGCATATGTTTCGTATATAACATACCTACATAATATGATCCATAATTAACTTCATGACGAAAAGTTATTAAAATAAATAGAGTACCAGTTCATCATTGAAGTGAAATGAATTAAATGCGCGTGGTTACAAGCATGAACATGCACATGGGGATTTTATTTCATGTATTTCGAAACAAGCGAAAATCGTTGAAAAGTGAAATAAATGCGCCATTTACATAGATTGCAATGCACGATATTGGATATAGTGGACGTGGACACTCGAGCTGCCTCGGCTCCTTCACGAAAAGTAACAGAATCTCTTTTGTAGTCTAGGTAGGTGTACTCTGATTTCGTATAAGTAGAGGGCAAGGCTCATATTGGATTTCGCTATAATGTCAAAATAAAATAAACAATGTCTAGGAAAAAGGGCTGGAGTGAGTGGAATGAAGTCTAGCAGAATGGATATTTTGATGAAAGGGCTGAGAATAATATGTATTGTGTCACAATAGCTATTGATTCATAAAGTATAGGGGTGGGTGGAATGATGAATAAAGTTCAAACGGCATGCATATACTTTTTGTTCCCTCTAAGCTATAAAGCACTGCATAATAATAATATTTCCGAAAGTAAGTATAGTGATAAAAGAAGCGAAAAAATTATTTAAACTTGCCTGAGTAACTACGAGATTGAAAGTAACATTCTTGACTTGACTTTGTATTATTATAAAGTTTCTGCGTAGCCCTGTCTAAAAAAGTCTCTCTACAATAGCGAATAAATTATGTTTTGGTTTATGAAAATTGCCTTTGACTCTTCAGCTCCAGTCCATTATATTGATGTAGTTAGACGAAGGCGCGCATCTTTTTTCCAAGTATGCATGATATTATTTTATATCGGGTGACAGTTCTGTCTGCTCTATTTTCTGAGTTTTTGATTATGGAAAAGCAGAGCACACGGAGCAACAGCATCTGTCTGTGTTTTCATGCACTGTGAATTTTTATTAGACTATTATTTCGGAAAAGTTATTGCATGTGGAAACATTAAAGGTTAATAATATTATGTAGATGTAAAGGATTCCTGGAGGAAGTTTTAACTTTGTTGTGGATTAGTGAAAGGCCTATCACAACCCATTTACAAAGGAGTCATATGGTAAATTGCTGGCATATAAAAAGCTTGCATTTATATGCACATAGATTTTGTAGAGTTGTTCAACCTCTTGTTTTTCGGACATCAAATGTACTGTTGTAACATTAAAATTATTTATGACTAGAGCTGAAGAAAAACTAACTGCCACATTAAGTCATTCGACACTCTTCTCATAATCTGCGCGTTAGGCTTCTTGCTCTTTTCCTAAAAAGGGGGACGTGGAAACTTCTCGATTTTCCAGTGTCTGGCTTCAGGGCTCATATGTGATTGCTACCGAAAAAAAGACCTACATTACACAGCTCTCTAAGAGGAAAGCCACAGCAGTGGCTCATTTTAATGGGAAAATGTTTTTGGCAAATGCAGTGGACAGAGTGAAAAAATACCACCCGTGTCCCACAATGAAAAGAGCGTGTTCATGAATTTCATAGGGCAAAGTAGAAATTTATTGCCATCTGAGTCGAAATGTAATATGTTGTTACACTTAAATAGAGAATTTTCCCTCTGCCTATCCTTGCAATGAAATCTATGTGCTCTTTAAATGGAGACCATGTGTTTCCGACTACATAGGTACGTACAAGTGTACATGTCATTTTTGTCCTCCGTCCTAGCTAGAGAACAGAATGGTTTTGCCATGCTTTGCAAAATATAATTCATACGAGCATGCCAAATGACATACTGTAGTACTTAGAATACAAACGAGGGAAACGATATTTTTTGCACAAGGACACACGTTGGATAGCATCTTACCATTAGTATACATTATACATTAGGACAAGTTCAATGCTCAAGATTCAAGATCTATTTTTGTAGACTTAGCCAGACTTAGGCAAAAGAAATAGTTATTTATGGCTCTAATGAGCATACATGACAATAATTCATATTTAATAGAGAAAACAAAGGGCCTAATGCATTTAAATGAGAATTTATTTAAATGAATCAAGGATTCTACCCAAACACTCCACTGGAATGTTTATTATTTAAGATAAAACTGGATTAAAAACGTTTATTGAATTCTGTTGAATTTATTAAGCCCGGACTCACACGATTTGGCTCTTTCATGTTAGCAATACAATCTGGGTAATGCGAAAATTCAACTGCACTGCAGTATTTCACATCTAATATCCCATTACATACAACATAAAGAGAATCGAATATTTCTCACTTTACAACCTTTTCCTGTTGCCGTATGAGGCCATTGTGGATCTCCATTGTTAGTTTAGCCTAGCACAACTCAATCCAACTACAAAGAAATAGCTTTTGGACATCTCTTCAGAATTTTCAATTTCGTTTCCATTTACTTCCATTTTGCTAATGCTCTTCTACACATCTAACAAATGCCTACGTATATGCAGGGATAAGACTTCGGAGCCGTGCCACACATTTTTATTTTCAAGACTACCCAACCTCACAGATTCTAACGGCAAACCAAGCCATTTCCCAACATTAAATGTACCTACACGAAAACTGCTATTTTTCCATTGTAGTACTTATTATCTTCTTGAAACGAAGTAAGTGGCAACTTGTAAATTAAAATTTCATTCTAAAATTCTATTTTCCCTCCTCTCACGTTCCATGCTTCCTACTTACCTACTTCATACCACGTTCTCCAACAATCCACGTGCTTTTTTTCAATTCAATTATTTCGAGTTGTCTGTCCTAAATAATTCTAATAAGTAGGCATTCTACTATGCTTGATATCAAGTCAAGATAGTTTTAAAATGATAAAATTTATATGAAAAGCTACTTTCCCAGCAGACACAGTGGCCAAGCCTGGATTTTCCCGTTCTCAGAATTTGATGCTCATAGCCTTCCAAGAACTTTGTTCGAAGCTTCTGGTATTTAATGTAATAATGTATGAAGGAAATAGTCAGATAAAACATGTCAGTATACACGTAGGTACGTGGGGAAGACTAGTTGAAGGAAGAAATAAATGGAATTAATTGCATATTTATGTCGGGGAGGGTGGTAACACAGAAGATCATAACGAAACAGATTTAGATGTAGAATTGAGAGATCTTAAGCATTGCTCGTTGAAGTGGTTGCTTAAAAGTGCGGGATATTAATCTACGGATTGGTTGTCTATTGCAGAGCAAACGATGTTGGCAGTGAGTGGAGGGGAAGAGCAGGGGACTCCGACAGCCTCACCGTCCAAACCGCAACTGACAGTAGCTCTCTCATCACATTCCAATAACCAACTGACCGGGAATTCGACTTCATGTTTTACTTCATCATTCCGGAGATACCGACACTACCATAATAACACAAAGAGGAATTCCTTGCCTCAGTTTTCAACGACAGAAGAAATAAATAGTCAACCAAATAGTCAAACGATTCAGCAAGAATCCTCGCGCTTGAATCACGCCTCCCCGCTAATAACCTCGCAACATCATCATATCCACTCTGTCCGATTGCGACCGCAGACGAACATCACAACTAGCGGCAATATCCCCGGCCTACGACGATGCAATGTGGGCAAGTCCCTGAAGAGGAAAAAGCGCGTCATTCAAATGCTGGGATGCGTTGTGGCGGAATTCTTTGTGTGCTGGACGCCGTTGTATGTGATGAATACTTGGTACCTGTTCAGTCCCACGGAGGTCTACGACATGATTGGCCCGCTGGGGGTCTCCTTGATACAACTCTTGGCCTACATGTCCTCCTGCTCCAATCCAATCACCTACTGCTTCATGAACAGAGGATTCAGAATTGCGTTTTGCAGAGTTTTCGGCTGCCACTGTGGAGCCAGTCTTAATTCCAGGTCCGCCTCGCATCGCAACGACTCTCTCAGGCTCACAAGAAATAGAAGTCTCTACAGTGCCACGTACAATAAAGCCTCAGATGATGTATAGGCAATTGTTCAAAAAATCACTCAACTTTGTAATTGATGCCAAGTCTTTTGCTATTGTTTTGAGTGTAACGGACTAAAAGAAATAATTATACGGTGTGCAATTGTACACGTCTAGTCTCATCATCTATGTAACTCCCGGATAATAAATATTATACTATACATAATCACTATATAATATATTTAAGTCTCTGTTTGTGAAGGAATCAATTATTGTAAACCAAAATATAAATATTACAATATAATTATAATCATTATTATTTAGCTACATATGTATACCTATGTACAGATACTGCTTCTGTTAACTCGTCTACCTACATACATCAAAATATGCCCTAGTAGATAACTCCTTCGAGTACTTAAACCACAAAATCTGCCCTGTAATTGATGTTTAATTATAGTTATAGGCTGGAATGAGCTATAATCTATTGTTGACAAAAATGTCCAATACGTTGTCATACATATGTTAGGTTCCAGTTTAAAAATATTTGCTCTGTATAAATATACAGAAAGAGCCAAAGGACCTTGCACACGTGGACACGTGTGATCAATGTAAGACAAGTAGCAGTTTACATGAAACTTTAGTCACTAAAAATTAAGCTTATTGCCAAAATATTTACTTATGCTACAGAATTAGACATAGGATACATCCGACATCAATCCCGAAGTCGGAGGTTAGACAGAGCATTTGAAATTGTTTTGTACCACGGAATATCATAATGTGCGCCGTTACATTACTGCATTAAATAATGCATTAATTCAAAGCCAATGGGCCAAATCAAAAACACCTCTTTAGTTAGTCCGACTTTGACTTTACTGTCCAATGTATCCTATGTCTACAACAGAATAACGAATTACTTAAAGCATAACCATAACGCATGTCACAATCCCTGTAAATTTCTTTTCTTTTGTGGACATAATATTTGACGTATTCAGTTACCTATTTTCCGTATTCATATGTACACATCTGTCTTGATCAGTTAGGACAAAAATTGTAATCAATTCATTATCATGCAACCAAAACAGTTATTTACTGGGGCATAATATAAGTTTGAAATGTGGCACGAATACCTATACTACACGTCTTCATACATTATCGCTAGTATATAAATACTGTGTAAAGTGAGCGTAAGTTTGTATTAGAATTGTATACTGTAAAAACGTTAACAACTGCATGTGAATTTCTGACACAATTATTAATTTATTAATTAAGAAACAGGAAATAACTCACAATCAATCTCAAGTTTAAAGGCTGTAGTGTCACAGCGGGCTACTCCCCATAGTCCCCATGCAGTCTAATGCCTATGCATGAATCTAGTATTCCCACAAACTCTGATATTATTATGTTATTCGGTGGAACACAAATAAAATGTAAATTACTGTTTGTACCTTTGTGAAACTTAGAAATATCCTGTGTGTGTGCATTATTACTCGGCTCGGACTAAACCACACCTTAGTGCAGTTAATGTTTGTCAAAAATCGCTTTTACATTATAATATTATCATGACATGGTTTAATGTTATAAGTTTTTAATTGTGTCGTAGCTAGAGGATATAAATACTATTATGGAGTTGTATGTAAATTGTAAATATAAATCGTTTTGTCGTAATTGTACCTTTTATATTGTAACAATGTGGTTATGGTCATGGTGCTCCATTGGTGCTCATATACAAAACATATTTACGCTGAATTCAGTCATTATATAATGTTTATTGTTGTTGGAAATCCCCTTTTAAAATTAAATTTAAATAAAATAGCTCATTTATATCAGTGTTTATAAATAAAATTATCAATTCAATGTACCTACTCGAATGTCGAAAAAACATTGTCACTTTTTCTCTTCTATTTCCAAACAGATTCAATATAATTATAATGGGCACTGCTGGTGTTTTTCGTACTCTTTCTACCCTTCTCCGCAACTAAATTAAGAAATGCAGTTTATTTACAAGTAAAAGTTGACGGATATGTCGCAAAAAATAGTTATTAAATATATCTGGGTACTAGTGAAAGGCAGTGTAAAAAGCGGCAATGTAACCACCTGTATGGTTAATTTGCATGAATATGGTATTTTATGTGAACGCAAGTGCAAAAGTGATCAACAGTATTTTTGCCGTGACCTTTCTGCAGTCAAGTTGCCAGACTGGAGCGGGTCACGGCAAATTCCCTTGTGATTTTTGCGTAATAAATTCTGCTTGACGGTATGCCTTTATGGTGCCCAACGCAGTAATAAATTATCATTGTGTTGCGCTTCCCAACGACATGCATGCATTTCCATCAAGTAAATATGCAGCTCTAGGTATGTTGTGTTTTACACACACAACTCATAACACTACTCTCCACCGAACCTGGCTCAAATCCTTAATTGTGTATCCTCTGTATGAAAATATGAAGGTTCATATAGATTAGTCCTCTGGTTATTTTTAATGGGTATATATCTCATGCGAAACAAACAAATTACCACCAGAGCAGTAAAAAGCATAATCTAGTCTACTAGTCCTAGTCCTAGCATCAACAAGATGTAAATTTATGACATGCTCATGCTACGTATAGGTACTTTGTTGGTGGGTGGCTGCAAACATTTATTTTCGTTCACTAACATTCCTAAACTACTCCAAATCATTAAAGTCCATACTATCAATTAAACAGTTATATTTAGCTCTGCTCCTATAACTGAAAACAGAAACCTCAATGACATAAAATGACACCACTTACATGCCCCCAAAATTAAGGCGTCAATCTAACTAAATAAGTATTACTATATTATGCTCAGGTAAAAATATAAATAACTTATTAAACCCTTCAATTAAAGGTAATTTGAAATTACGGAAATTGTAGAAGCTGCTGTTCAACGTTTACTTTTGTCTACGTAAATTAAAATTACCTACATTTATCTAGTTTATTATAATATAGGTAATTAGTAATTATGGGAAGAAATCAATGAATAATAATTAATCAAGTGCGAATTAAAATTACAAATGGCCTGTCCATTTTTAACTTACATTATATCAAGTTTATGCAGTACAAAAACTATTTCATATAATTTTGGCCACGAGTTCATTTTAAATGTTCAGTTTGGAGAAATGGGAAGGGAAGAACAGTTTTAAAACAAATTAAAAATCAAGATTCTACGGCTCTGCTTAATTATATAGTCAACTAAATTGTCATATTTATTGGGCATTATTATCTTTACTATTACCTTTACTTTAAATTTTAACTTGAATAGTGGAATCTACGACACAATTTCAGTACAAATTTAGTCTTCCTTCTTTGCTTCTCTGCTCATTCCCAGGTGGAATTTGGAAAAAAAGCTGAACATGTAAAGCTAAAAAATAAAAGATTGACATGAAATGTTTTTAAATTATTGTCGGTTACATCTATTTACTAACTAACTATAATTTAAAAAAGTACCAATAAAATGTTATTTCGGTTTGTTCTATTTAAACACTTTAGAAATTTTGCTGGCATGAATCACTAAAACATTATCTTTGATCCACCCACACTGTACGTAAATGTAAATACCTAGGCATAACTGGTCTTCATAGTTGTAAGTAGATCAGTGGAAGTAAAATATTGCACAATATTACTGAATTAGTAATTGCCTTGTAGCATTGATAGACGAAATGCAAAGTAAAGTGGGAGGATTTGACGTGAGCAGATTACAATATTATTGGGAAATAATGTTGAGCTGATTCCTAATGTATTCGGCCTTCGTATGATAATTCTGTAATTACATAGATACCAGTTGGATTAAAGTTTGCAAATTGGAAAGCACGCGGTTTACATAGCAGTTTTATTCTCTACACAAGAAGGGAATCAAGTTCCAAATAAAAGAGCGTTTTCATGTAATACGTGATGCTTAGTTTCCATGAATTTGCTGGCTTTGTACGAAATTAATAACGCTATCTTTATGGAACACATTTCTAAATACAAAGTTGAACGAAACAGTTACTCTTCTTTGAAGCCAACATATAATATTCGTATAATAGTTTATTAAAGCAATTCATTGTAACATTCGGGTGTCGTGGGTTGTTAATGCTAGGCCTAATTTGAAATGGAAATGGATGACGTCCACCAGTAGCTAAATTTGGAATTCTGTTATATTACCATTGAAATTTGCACCCGATTATTTAGAGAAAGGTATTAATAGTTGCATTACATCTGTACTGTCGATCTGCGCCCACAAGCGGAAACCACAATTACGTTTGGGTGTTTCCCCGAAAATTCTTTTAGGACGTATGGCATAGAACCTTTAATCATGGTATGTATTATCCTATTCTGTTACCTTAATTAGTGGAACTAAATTTTTCAGTAGATTCGAGAAATCAGCAAAAAAACTCTTACAGGACATTTGTTCATTGCTTTCAATAAGTTTATTTTATCAAACATTGCGTGATTGCCACTAATTATGTAAGTATAATTGAAAATGCCCATCAATTCAACTTTGTAACCGTTTTATTTGTACATGTAATTCAAGAAGTATTGATATCGTAGCCATTTCAAAAGAGAAATAAAAGGCTACTGAACATTGTGGTTAGCTATCAGCGTTTCAGAAAAATATATTGAATATGACTAGGTAATTCAAACAATTTGTCTTTTTTCTATTCTGCTGAATTGTTCTTTGTCGTTACATTTTTATTACATCTCTTTATGGTTTATTTTTAACTGTTTTTTGTTCTGTTAATTGTATTTTAGGTATGTTGTTAAAGAGGAACATATCTCTTTGAACATAATTGATACAGGGAAAACACCTACGAGTTATATTATTTCTTTAGCTTTTATTTGTTTAGGGCAAGTAGGCTTTGAAAATGTATAGATATTATATTATTATTCAATAATCTACATTTGTTGTACAAACTATTAACACCTTCTGCTCATAATTCAAGTATGTACAATGAGTTGCTATTGAATTTATGTTTTATTAATCATAGGCACACCTACTCTTCAGCACTGTCAAACGATTTAAAATGAATTAGATATTTTGTTTGCTAATTGCGTAAAGATGAAACTGCAGAGGAAGCATTGAAATGAAATTGCTGTCGAGATAATGGGAGTTTTGCTGAGTGAGCGGTTATTTGGTTATGTGTGATGTAAATAATAAAAGCATAACAATAAGTTGATACCTACTAATTCATCATTCAAAATTTCCATCATACATTTGCATAGTCAACAGATGTAATTTCCCAATCCTTATATATTGTTCAGTCAAAAGAGATACATGTCAACTGCGGAGTTACACTCGGTGTAAATGTACTTCATGAAACCCACATAATCAATTCGACACAAAAGAGTCCATGTTCCAAATCTCCCACAGTGTTGTGAAAATAAACAATCATATATTATTCTGTTTTCCATTTCCCATACTGCACTACTACAATGATTGACATTGGCGATAAAAACATTTTCTTTCAGACAAACTCATTATGTTTTTACAATAACGCTTTCCCACAATGCTGTTGCTCTGCATGGGTCAAGTAAGCAAATAGCAAGTAGGTAGGTAAATGCCCTTGATATTTCTCTATTGTGGGCAACTGTATTTTATGTAATACACTTTCTAACACTAGTTGATATTCATCTGGGAAATGCCCATTCGGAACAGAAAAGAATGACCTATATAGATAACATTTTCCTGTTTCCAAAATAATTGGCCATGGCAATAAATAATCTTACGATAGTAATTACAATTTCTTTAAAAAACAAATGAGTAAATTTATTTCCATTCTCGCATTAAAATGGACGCAGTGTTAGAAATCCTTCTCAACACTTACAATGGTAAATATTAATAGTGACTAGATCAAAAATTACAAAACATTGAAATCATTGTATTGAGCTAGAGGTTAAATCCGGTATAACTTTTACAATGAAAATATGTTAGCATGCTAACAACAAGGTCCAAATATAGAATAGTACAGTATACCTAGTGCAATTGTGGGCTGTCTACACTGTTTACCATTCTATTATGATAACTAAGAATTAGTTAAATGGATAAAGTATCAAAATATGTTAACAGTATGTATATATCGCCTAAGAACTTAAACAAAAATACCCTTCATATCCTTAAGGTACAGTTGTCGCCGTAAAGTCACCAGTATATTACATCAACCAATACTTCACAAACTAATTTACAAGATTTCGAATTCAAAGAATAGGTTACAAATATGTGTACTTACTTATTGACATTAACATTTAACGATCAGTCATAGTCATTCAGAGTTCAACATTACAATTTACAACACAGAGCTTTGATTATTCGTTTGATACCTTTTTTTATTTACAGACAGTGTACATTTACTCACTCACTTAATTTATAATATATAGTAAGAGCTACATTTTCGTTTATATTCCTAATCCGCAGTATTCTTTTCATCCCTTTTTATGAAAGGTATTTTATGTAGACATTTATTTCAAGTGGATGTTACAGTTAATTTGGAGAAGGAAAAAAGGAAATAAATTGTATACTATATCCATGCTCTCCAGATTGGTTATCTTGCATCTGAATGACAGTTTTTGCATCAGTTGTGTTGAAGTGGAAGCTGAATTAAAGCTGAAGTATTTTCTAGCAAGTTTTTATTATGTGTCTATGAATTGAGCACACTTGTAAAGTCAAATAAATCCTTGAATAGCTCTTGGGTAGAAATAACTATTTCAAAACTTCTTAGCTTGAGTTCTTAGCTGGATTCTGTTTAACTCGCTTTCAAGAAAATTGAGTTGGTAAAACATCTTTTTATCAGAGCAACATGTACAGGGAATAATCTTGGCTAGGGAAGAAGTATAGAGCGTTACATGGTAGAAAATTAGACAAAATTGATGTACAAAGAATAGAGAAACTTAAGTTAGAGTAACTTAAATATAGATTAGAAAGTTAAAACATGTATTGAATAAAATCACAACAAGGAGGAACTTTTTAGTGTCTGGTAGAAAGAAAGATGAACGTGGAGCGATGGTTTTATTTTCACACTCGGTCCTCGTATTCCAGCGCCAATACTTCTAGAGTAAAGTTAAAAATGCATTAGAACACAGTTTTTGAGAAAAAAACTAAATATATAATGGAACTGTAGCAAATGCCTTCTTAAATATAAATTACATCATACGAGAACACGAAGCATACACACAGAGAAGTCACAAAGTCTGCACACCACAGGAAGGAAAATGCCAAAGCTTTGAGCTGCTATCGCAAACATAGGAGCAGGGACTATTCGGGTCACAGAATGAGGGATAGCTGGTGTAGTAAGTTAAAACCATTGCATGTCCAGCGAAACTTGAACTCATTTCGACCGGACTATGGACCACAGCCAAAAAACTGAACGAAATGCAGCGGTTTGACTTCATTTTATTTCGAGATTCAAGAAAGGCTACTCTTCTGAAGCATAACGATATTTATAGGGGCTAGCTAAGTTCTTTTCCACACACGCCGACACGCCATGCCATTACACAGCCATTTGATATCACATGGAATGATCTGCTCGTTAATATTCTTGGCCAGGATATTAAGATAAACATTAGTACTGCTAAGTATACGCGTGGAGTTCTTGCAGGAGATGCCAAGGGAATTGTTATTATAAAACTGTCTAATTATCAAGCGACGATATTAACATTTACAACGCCCACACAGTTACGAATCTTTCTTTCGGCTGTTCACTCCCTGTTAACACTCCATTGAAAATAGCATTCAACACCTACACCAGTCATTCATTTCAAAAGACGGATTGGGCCATTTGCGTCACAACATCTGAAATCATTCCTGTTTCCACAGTTCGTAAAAGGGAAGCTGTAAAACAATCTGAATCAGAACTCTTACGGTACTCAATCCTTTCATTTCACTTTCTCCTGTTGACTTCAATGGAGAAAGTTTAGACTTCAGGAGAGACTATGGCCATTGTTTTCTTGGGATTACTTCATACACTTCCGTGCGAAATGCTTAGGTATTCACGTTCATGATTTTACTACACAAAGCTTAATATGACCTCAGCAATAAAAACAGCTTAGCAAATACGGCCAACGTCAAAACAAATAAACCATTTAAGACACAGATATAACTGAAGGGAGCGCAGCTGTGGACACAAAAACATGCAGACAGACAGACAGACTGTCAGAACAAAGCATAAAGACCAGCTGCGCTACTCTTAATAAATATTAATTTTCTAACTCACAAAGAGTCGCATGCAGACCACACTAAACAACACCTCCCTGTAACAAGTAATTCTAAATAGCATAGCATAATTTCCAATACAGCTAATACTATAACAAGTATTTATTTCCTGGCAAAAGTGATAATTATGGCGTACAGTACACACATAAAGAATTTCCCCTCCAATATTCTAATATTTTCAATGGAAACAACTTCATGTCGCTAATTTTTCCTTTCCCCCACAATTAGCAAATGCAACCAATATTTATCTGAAATTTAATAGCTGCTAGACAACTAAACAAACTCGAAACTTCTTTCTTTTAATTATACAATTGACGAATTATGCCTCACTCATGGAACATATAATTTGATAAATTCCCACTTTAAGTTTCTTTTTTAGCTAAATAATACTTGAAAGTTGAAATTGCAGGGTAGGTGAAGTATTTATTTTGTGGTAGCTCTTAATTTAGCCAGCATACATAATTGTTCAAAATAAATATGTGGTTTTAAATGGATGCAAAGCTAATGTGCACTGATTAATTACGATGCAAATAAGTAACATCAGTATCCCGCTTGCAAAAAATAATAAAAATACGTTCATTAAATCTAGTTTAACTTTATTTTTGTTAACCCGAAAAATCTAGGTGCCATAAAAATGATGGCTTTGGGTAGGTCTTTTTACAGAGAGGAGATTTAAAATTGGAAACGGGTTCATTAACATTTGTAGTAGCTCTGTGACTGTAGTACAGGAAAACAATTGATATAACATGTGAAAGATGTGTTTATAATTGTCAATAACAGGAGATTGGAACAGAAGTTTTGAATAGTCTTGAGCAAGACATTTGAGAAAGCGGTGCAAAAGTTTTCAGACAGTGAATTTGTGTCGGGCGAGAGTGTCGGAAAATAGAATAGAGTACGTAGTTGAGCTGTGTGTAGCAAAAGCAAGGAGGGGATTGTTGGGAATGAGTGGAAGTTAAGAGTAGAGATCTCCTGGAGACGGAACGGGAACAAAAAGAGCAAACAGACGGAGAGAGAGTGTGTAACTTGAATCGGCAAAACTGAACTCGGGACACGACTGAATAACATGACTTCTGATCCGACAGAGAAGATTTACAACGAGCTTTGTAAAGAGATTCGAATGTAAACATTGGTTCTATTTGTTTTGTCTTTTGTTTCTCAGTACAATAGATAATAGGATAGGCGATGCCGTGAAAAGCTCGGCGATCCTTTGTTCCACTAATTCCACTCCATCCAATCCATACATAATATTGTTCCTCCATTCTCTGACTGGACTTAACGTTGCATTGTCGGATAATGTGCAGCTCACTTCTATTCCAAACTGTCAATGTTCAGCTTTATGCTCCGTCCGACCCACTCAATCCCCTACAAGTACATCTCCACTAAAACTAAACTTTTTCTTCATAGGGCCAGCAGAAGACAATTAGGGAAGACATGCTAACCCTGCCTGCCACTACTCCATGTAATTTCAATTGCCTAATGCCCCATTATTTACGCAGTCCTACCTACACCGTGTCTGTGAAATGGTAAATAATACCAATGGCTTCCCGACTTTCTCCAAACTCTGTTTTCCTATCTACGGAATCTTGGCTGGAGGCAAATACAATCATTTGCTATAAATAGATTGTCCTTTTAAAAAATTGTCGAGCTAGAAGGAGTTGTTCCAATTAGAGTACCTACACGGAAGATCAAACACTATGTCTCTATTATCATTACGTCCTAACGGTTGTAGGAGAAATAAATACGAACGTTATAAAAAATGAACCATTTTGAGGTAGGGGAGGGACGAGGGACTCATACAGAATTCATGAAGCAGACATGTATTGTGTTACACGCAATGACTTCTTCGCTTCTATGAACTAATTGATAATTAGCTTCGTGCTCCACCCAACAATCTCTTGTCATCCTCGTTAAAATAGCTAAATCCAACTTTTCAATTTTATCCTGACTTACATTGAAACTACAAAACTGTCAAAAAATTCCGATTTATTTATTAATAGATTCCTTCATTTATTTGTCGCCACATACGGGAAATATTTTCATAGCTGCACGACATTGTAGTGTGCAACTGAAGCCCTTCTACAACAAAGTTAAAAACTTGTAGTAACGTGCGTTCTGTTTTCTGTAGTAACGAACCATTTTTTCACAGATATCATTTGGAAACTTTTCCTTTATGTAACTGTAACAGAAGCCGAAACATTATTTTTCTAAACCGTTTCAAGTATAAAATTCTTGATAACTGTATTCCCAGACAAAACATTATTAGAACTTTTTCATTGAAGCTTTCCCTTTCTATAGCACTTTACAATTTTTTTAAATTTATTTACAAGTTCAAATTACTTCTTTCCACGATTATTTCTAAAGAAAAGTAAACTCGTCTAGAATTGTTGTAATAATAAATTGTAGCGGCACCTACGTATTTTATTTCGTAAGAACTTGGAACTTAATTTGAATAATTTGAAAGGCTGTGTAATGGGCAAAGATATTTAATGGACTCTGATTACTTTCTGTGCATATTGAAGATTTATCAGTCGTTTCAGTCTTCTGTCACCTTCCATTAAAGTCTACTATGGTAGCTTTCGGGATGGGAAAGCTGTATTCTTAAGATCTCTAATGATTCCTATGCAATTGGTCAAATAGCACAATGGAGTTTGAAGTCGAGGCAGAAGGAGTTGGAGCTAATTGAATTGGGATGGTAGAGTAATGTAATGGGAGGAATTGAGGCAACACTATTAATTAAAAGTTATAATATTAGTGTGCGAGAATGATTTATCTAGGAAATGTGTTCGTGGAGATTAAAATCAATTCGCCGTGAGTTCCTTTCTAGTGTCTTGGATTCAGACAAGTTGAAACAAAAGCAGGATGAAAAGAGAAATTAGCAGTGGCAGTAACATTTAAGGGAATGAGATAAAATAAATAGCCTTTAGGAGAGAAAAAAAAGCTAAGGATTGTCAGAGAAAGAAAATCCACTTTGCTAGAATGAGAAAGCGTATTTAAGGAGAAGTTACATCAGCTTTGTTTTTGCACGAGCGTGTAAGAAGAGAAAGTGACAGATGATAAGGACGTTAGTAAGAAATTAGGAACTATATTATGAAACAGTGAAGAAATCCGCGAAGAAAGAGAAGAGAGGGTAGGTAAGTCTGTGACTGCAGCTACATTCTTATAAATAAATTGTAACTGCACCTCCCAAGTTCCAGAAATGGGATGGTGAGAGGAAGAAAAGATTTTCTCACGCTAGTGTGTCTATTATTCTAAAGTTTTCGGCTGCACAGGCAAAGCCCACCTATTTGTATAATAATAAATGCAGAGAGTGTTCTTTAGTCCTTCCTTAGATTCAAGTGAGTAGCTCTGTCTCTGCCGTGTACATCGTCATCCCAAGTGGATACATTAATACTACAGTGGCCTACAGAATAAGAACGGGTTTTCCACTCACCAGACTTGTTAAAAGCACTTGCAGGGACTCCAAGGATTAGACTATCGTTGGCTAAGGAGAGGTCCGAACTCCGCACGACGCTCGGCGGACCTGACTTTGTGGTCACGGCTCGCAGAATGCCACACTGACAGACTTTGAGGAACGCCTGGCGGAACTTGCGATTCATGAAGCAGTAGGTGATGGGATTGCAGCAGGAAGAGACGTAGGCCAGTAGCTGGACAAGAGTGACCCCCAGCGGACCCATGGCGTTGTAGACGGCCTCTCTGTCGAACAGATACCACGTGTTCATCACGTACAACGGCGTCCAGCACACGAAGAACTCGGCCACGAGGACGAAGAGCATGCGGATGACTTTCTTCTTTGACTCGATGCTTTTCCCCGTGTAAGTGCTGCGAATCGCGCGCGAAAATTTGTGTTTGTCCTTAAGGGCATTGGACTTGGAAGTGTGCCGTTTCGAGTGATGATTGGACGGGACGCTCAGTTGACGCGATGGGTGATGGTGACGATAATTTGAACAGCTCCTCAAACTCGACGCGTGGCTTTGGCAGTGGAAGCTGCTGGAGTGGCTAGCAGAGTGCGATGGCTGCGACGAAAGCTGCTCACAAACTGTCGGATTTTTTAGAGAGTTCGTGTAATCAGACACTTCGGGTTGTTTCTTCTTCCAACGGACGACTACCCCTCTCCCACCGCGCAGAGTGACGATCTCATTGGACATTCCATCTCTGGACGTCGATAATCGCAGAGACGTCCCTTTCACTGCAGCTCCGCCGTTATTCCCACTTATTTTGCATTTAGAGTGATGACTGTGGCTACTTAGCTCCAATGAGTTCTCTTCCGGCACTGTCCCATGGAGCCCTGTTAGGAAATTGAAAAGAAAGCCATTCTAGCCATTCCTTTTACGGTTATCACGCCACTCTCCCTCGCCACTCCACTGCCCATCTATTTTATGGACACTTATCACTCTCCACTACTTAGGAGATGCCTTACACTCTACTCTTGTGTTTATTTATTTACTTACCTACTACTAGTACACGTTAAAACAGCCCAGGGACTTTCATTCAAACCGCGGGTACTTTTGAAGATTCACTACTGTTGCACTCCAATCCATTTCTCTACACGGAAATAAATTGGAGGCGCCAGAGAGAGCATCAACTAATCATTTCGATTTTTCTGTCAAAATCTTGATTGCCATTTATTAAAGGGTGAGCATTAGTGCCCGGCACAAAGATACGCTTAAAACTGTAATCTAAGAGTGTTGGTTTAGTAAAGTGAAGGCACGCGGCCTTGAGAAGCACTATAAAGTAATAAGTAACCCTTGGGCCAATGGCAATAAAGATAAATAGGCAAGGAAAAGAACATTTCTTCCAATTTACGAACTACAAATTCGACAGAAAAATAAAATCCGGTGAGTACCTCATCCTCTTATAGAAGAACAGAGACGGAATGAAATCGGCGAGTGGGAAAGCAAAACGATAAATTGATTCACCTTGTTGATGAAAGGATCTGGACTGGTGGATCTCATTCTTGAGTCCTTTCCACAACTTGCTGATTATAAGACTGTAGGCCATTGCCATGATACACAAAGGACAGACGAGCAAAAGAAAGTCCAGAAACAAATTAAACGTTTTCTCACTCCAAGTGTTCGGCCACATCTCCCGGCATTTGTAGCGGCCTAACACGTGAAAGATTATATCAATTATCAATTTAGTCGTCCACACAATCCCACCATGTCCCACATTATATCCCACCACTCAAAATGACATACTCTACTCATAACGCATTCCCTATCTACTCTTTTCCAACTTATACTTGTGGGCACATGTACATAGCGTAAATATAGATTCCTTGACAGTCGAAATTGTCATTTGAAATGACTTGATGCACTGTACAGAGCACTTTTGCTCAATAGATAAGTATGCTGCAGTAATAATAGGCATAGCGGGTGCTGGTGCCGCCGTTAGCGTAACTTTGTGACATCTTCACTTAATGCCAGTTCAGCCCTATCATTACACTGATACATTAGTGTCCAAGCCCCCAATTTATCTGCTAATAATAACGCAAACAGTTGGATAGCATAAAAAGCGGGCTATATAGGCATACGTATGTAGCTACCTATAGTTGAAGCCGAGAGAAAGCGAAATGAACCTAGAGAGAGAGCACTTTCTCCACGTAGAAACGACATGCACACACGCTATCTTGGCACGACTTACACTTTCTCGAAATTTCTCTAAATAAACTTTTTCGAGTCCATATAAGGTTTTAATGAGTTATGACATGTATTGTCACAACTCCCTTTCAGCGACCTACTACGATAAATTAGTTATTCGCATTGCGCTCAAAGACTTCAATGAGGAAAGTTCCTTTTATTCATTCAAGGCAAACACGTCTCATTACCAGTGGACTCTAACTCTGAACCCACCATACAACTCACTATAATGGCTGGAAAACTTTCTACAAAAGAACTAAGGGATCTCTT
>JABASI010001891.1:0-22229 GCA_019776505.1 Tomocerus nigrus
AAATATTAAAGAGTCAACATTTTAAAGAGTCAACATTGCTTCAAAGAGTCAACATTGCTTCAAAGAGTCAACATTGCTTCATAGTCAACATTGCTTCAAAGAGTCAATATTGCTTCAAAGAGTCAACATTGTTTCAAAGAGTCAACATATTAATGAGTCACTGCTTCTAAAAGGTCCAACTTTTAATAGTCGCAAAAGGGGCGGACATACAGACAGACAGACATACAGACATACACCTGTAAATTATAATATAGTATAGATAGGTAAGTCGTCTCGTAGGTAAATGATGAAGGTATAGTTGACGACGACTTGCGAGCCCTTGCTCAGAGCTTGCTCAGTGACAGAAATATAATTAGTTAACAGTGACCAATTTTGCTTTTCCTAATCCTAATCCTCCCACTCACTTTAACTTTATAACATAACCGCGGTCATTATCAGTGGCGTTCATTTACAGTGCAGTTATTTACAGTGGCGATCATTAGCTATATATCATAGCAGCGAGCATTTGCAACTGGTGATCATTTACTAGGGAATCCTGCATGCAATGATTTCTTTTACATTTGAAGAGTTGTTACTTTTATCAATTAGGAAGGATAAGGAATCAATTTTGTATGCTGTACTAGGGAATAATTTTGGAGCATGGAAGACTCGTTTCTGTCTTGAGAAGTGAATTTTACCGTAAAGGTTTAAGGAGAAGGTTATCTTGAGAAAATGCAGGAGATCAGATTTGAAAAAATGGTAGCATTATAAACTTACATTCCAGTTATGCAGACACAATCGGGCTTTTTATCTCCGAAGTTAACGCCACCACTGCATTGATCACTTGTTAATTTAATTAACTTATTACCATCACAGTATCTTATAGTTGAAACTATTGGGTCAGATGCGACAAATTGCACCAATACTATGTTAACTATTAAAAACACCGAGAGGACAGACCTACTCATTAGCATCATGTTTATCGCCATTTAATTAACTATATCTGAGGTGGACACAAATGAAGTTTATATAATTTCAAATGCAAATATTCAATATAGGTACATAAATAGTGTGGGGGGGGGGGTCTTTTGCGATTTTATACGTGCACTTTATTTCCTTGAACACTTTGTAAATAGAAAGAGTATTGACCAGATGTGGCTGCGAGTACCTACACACTTCAGACAAGCAAATCTGGACTACTCCTGGATTGGTGTGTATTTCGAAACATGAAATAAATAAATAACTGAAAAACAAATATTAACAAATGCTAAAAATTTTAACGCAAACTAATTGTAATTTTACTAATTTTATTTTTCATACGAAAATTACATTGTATAGTCTACAGTAAGCCTGATCAGGGGATCATCGATCATAGTAGTATGCAGGAAGTGCCAATTAATAAATGTCATTGCCACTTTGAGAGCATTCACTGAATAATACCTAGTAAACATAGAAAATTAATTACCAACCAACAGTATCGTTACAATTGACATATTAAAAGTTTACATTCCATATACTTACATACGTTATTATAGTGTACCTATCTTAATTCTAGCTCATTATTGTGAATGGCCATTATCGTAATTAATTGGCTATTATCATAATAGGTAGAACATTATGGGATAACTCGAAACGGAAGACTCGGATATGATATCTCTAATAATAATTTATAGTATTAATTCGCGTAAGTATGCCTGTTTGATGAAAAGCCAGCAATTAAAGAACATAAAAGGAATCACAGAATACGAATTAACGATTTACAATATATATATAAAGCTATAAAGCATATAAAGCAATATATAAAGCTAAATGAAACTGGGTATGCATGCATGTACCCCGATGTGTACATTTGTAGGCAAAGAAGTTTGAAATTGTGCCCCTCGGATAATAAAGGCCAAATAAACTTAGGATTTTTGCTAATCGTAGAGAATCAATTCCTCTTTCGTTTGCTTTTTATTTCAAGTTAATCGGTCAATTCTTCAAATAATGAAAATTACAAAACGGAAAAAAAGTAATTCCTATACATTAAAGACATCTACAACTGTAGACTACACCGCAATCATTGGTGTATGGCGATGGATGGAACGTACCCACCCGCCTATCAAACGCTTCAGCCTACGAAACATTGTCAACAAAAAAATGTGGATATTATGTTAATCTCAAAGAGTGGGAAAATATGTTAGATATTATAGGCAAATGTTTATGTATATATATTGTATATATATAAGTGCATTTTGCATGAACATATCTCGGTAAAGAAAATAGCTTGATTTCCTGATAAATCAAAGCTTTGAAACTTGGTAATACGCGTATATAATATAAAGTTTTAAAATGGGCTTCGTCTATGTAATAGAATTAGAGTTCAGACAATCTTGCACGTAATAGCAGATTAACAAAGAAGAAGAAATTCATTCGCGATCACAGAATCCGTGGAGACTATACAACCATTTCCATCCACCATAATCATCAATACTCTTTTGGTGTACATCAAGGTTTGGAATGTGCCAAATTATATGTGGCAGAATACTTTTGTTGAAAAAAAATTTAGAAAGCAGTTTAAAATATTATTATATTGAACTTAGGTAAACGATTGTTGCAGAGGGGGTTTGGATGATTGCGAAATACCGAATACAATAAATTCCAATGTAAATAAAGAAATGAAGAAAGCTACTATACCTACATTTAAAACGTAAAATCATTCTTTGGTACAATGACACAAAGACAATAGTATTGGGTTGGAGCCAGTATGCATATGCGGAAGGCCTATAGCTGCCAACAATTCACCCATCAAAATTCTTGGGAAATTTTAATGTCCAGAAAACAATAGAGCGATAGGACAATTAACTTGTTGACAACTTATCTACTTTTCTTTCTTCAAATACTACTTCGATTTATATAACATATTGTGATTTAAGGTATCACTGACTGGAACACACTTCAGTAAGCAGTCATATAAATATATATTTCAATGGAACATAATACGAGTTCCACTTCGGGAAAAATTCCAAGCAGCAAATCGGAAAACGCAAGTTTCGATGCAACAAAGCCGGCTCCGGCTAAGAAAAGATGTCTAAAAAAGAAAGGTGAACCAGAAAACACAAGTGAAACGTTGAGTGAGATAACACCTGGAAAGTCGAATGAGGAATGTACAAGAGTGGACGGGAATAATAATAAAGTTTTAAATTCTATCCTAATAAACAGTGAAGAGGAAACAAATCCGAATAACAGAAAGTGGAATTTAGCCTCATTTTTATACCCGGATAACAATCTTCCCAAAAGTTGGTTGGACATAATGGAAGCAAATAAAAAAATGAGTCCATTTGATGATCTTCGTGGAAAAGAAATTCCTCCGCGCACTGAAAAAAATAGGGTGGTCAAAAGTACTACAACTGTCCCTGACGCGGTCCCTGACGTGGTCCCTGAAACTGTAAATTCTACAGAAATTGAAATAATATCCGTTCCAACCAGTCCAGGTTCCCCTAAATCTGAATCAATAATTTTCTGTGGTGTATTTACTGCCCCTGAAAAACGGAGTGTTAAATCTGAGGTGAAAGATCCAGAACTGGCTACCATGCCTGAATTAACTCTATCTGTGCCAGGGAAGGTTTTTCCCATGGAAAACGAAAATAAACTGGATCAAGAAGTAGAATCATCTGCAGATGCTCCAACAATTCAGCCTTATGATTCTGAAGTGATTGAAAAATCCAATGAACTGCCTACACTAATAAAAGAAATAAAATCGAATAAAGATGATGTTCAGGAATCAAACTCTGAAGTTGCTATTCAAATTCGTATCATTGAGACGCGCCGTACCCGGAAACTAGGAGTTCCTTCTCCAACGACAGTATCGGCCAAGTCCCTGAAAAGGAAGTATGGATCGATTATAAGTCAACAACATCAAGTCCTTAATCACAGAATCAAAACCCAAATTTTGGCAATGCAACGGGAGACTAAGAAAAAGTATCCAGATATAGAATTTCTCAGACGAAATATGTGTCTTGAAGAGACATTTAAGTATAGAATGGCCAAATTCATTAAAGATAACGAACACAGCATTGAAGATCTTCTGAAAGAGTTTCCTGCTTTGAAAATTGTGTCCATTGTAAGTCTTTTTACTGCATATCAGCTTACAAAATACTTTTAAATAATAATTAATTAAAATATTTACGCTGAGATTTTGTCAAATCAGATTATGGACGAATTTGAAAGAGTTGTAGAAGTTACTACCCCAATGGTGAGGTGTAACCCTATGACATTTCTGGAGAATGCCTTGAAGAAGAGATTTCAAAGAATCGTCGCTAAATTTCGGTTGATGCCCGCCAAAGATCGACTTCCAATTATATCCTCTGCTTTAGAAAAACTGGACAACGATCCTCAAAATGAAAGTAAATGATTACCAGCCCTACCGAAACCATTAGTTAGCCTTAGTCTACATAAAAATGAAATAACAATTTCAATTATCGCTATGTACTGCGTGATATTAACTTACCTATCGGGGAACAATTTATATCTAGATATTTATTTGCATAATATCTGCAGATACGTATAGGTATTTATTTAAAATGTAGCGTGTTATCTCTTATTGTTGATTCTGGTTTTAGATCTGAAGAAAATAGTCAGCAGCCTTTGTATGATTATAAATTTTTCTGCTGATAAAGGAATTTCATCAGTTATTACATTCAAAAAGGAGGTAATGTTTCATTTTCTTACTGTTGTGTAATTTTAAGCTCCAAACAGATATAATTTTATCTGGAAAACTTATTTCATTTAATAATAATTGATTATTGATGTTATGTTTTAAGAGCATAAACACAATGCAATGCAATATAATTTACAGAAAGAATCATTCAACTATCAAAGAATAGGATTGCCGAAAATGATAATGAACGAAAAATCATTATTATTGGAGCAGTCTCAAATTCGAGTGTTCTTGGAGGGACAAGAAATTTTCAAAGTTGCTAATATCTACGAAGGATTATTGTCTATTTTTGCCATTTCCCATGTTTTCAATTTGGATTACGAAGCGAAAATTGAGCCTTTAATGAGTTATTTTGAATATTTGGTGGATATCCCCCAAATTCAATTCCAGGAAGAAGACCCTTTGCCAAGTGATGATGAATCCTAATATTTTCATGGTATGCTGCTGATCAAGGGAAACATTAAAAATTATGCAACAGTGATCGCTAAATGTAATACATGCATAATCTAATTATAATATTCAATATTTGCACCAATTTCTTGTTTCCGTGTCTGTACACTTAAATAATGCCTGAATGTATTCTAAATGTATTACATTGCCCATTGGCATGCACTAAACGAGTTTAGCTTTCTTACTCTTACGGTTGCGTTGTTTTAACTTTTATTGCAGGAAATTCTGCATGTACTATATTTTGTACGTGTAATAAAAACGCAGATACCAAAATTGACACCTGAAACATTTATTAGAAACCAGATCGCTTCTGATTTGTCATGTACCTACATTTTTTACATTATACTTATTAGTGAACGTGACGTAATAAATCTTTTACAGAACCATGCATGGATGTAAAGGAGAACGCGAGAGCAAGATTAACTATTTATTCATATTATCAGTATACAACGAATAAAATTTCCTTATCCCCAATTACTGCATTAGGTATTCACACCATTGTGTACTTAGAGTATCTATTAATTATCTCCATAATATGGGCCATTACTTGTCTATTATAAAAAATTAAACCAAAGATTACAATGAAGGAGCCACAAAACCTCATGATTACCGTCATTTTGGAACTACTCGTATTTCTAATTACATATAATTGCTATATGGCTAGGAAAATCCACTTTAGGATACTTCATGTTCCTAGTGTACGAAATATGCATTGGAAATAAAATCCTAGAATTATAGAAACATATTTATAGTGATAATATATTTAATGACTATTTAATTTACAGGTACAAAGTGTAGTAGATACCTACTCCACAAGTTGTATGCAGTTATATAGGCATAGGAAACAGAATTCATAATGCAGTTGTACATAATCTGAATTGTATCTCAGAACAGATTTCTTGCTTCGTTAAACATTTTGGTTTTTAAGTGTTGATTGTATATCATGGGTCAAAAGGAAGCTAGGTGAGTGGAAAAAACAAGAATTTACACATTACAACTGGCAAGTGCAATTTATTGATGTGTATACCAATATGTAATACTAGTGCTATTACAAATAAATAGCTTGTCTGTTGTGTTAGAGCTTGTGGGTACGGTACGGTATGGTATATAGGGTGTAGCATATTACTATGCTATTCCGCATCTCAAATATAATTTCACACTTGGTTTGCTCTTAGCATTTTATCCCAGTTTCTTAAGAAAGTTGCTAGCTAACGAACGAACAACATACTTTTGTGTATTAAATAAACTGCTACAGATATTCTGTAAACGTCAATCAATGCTTTATGGAGTTTATGATCATGTAATTCTTTTTCTGTCTGGAGTTTGTAGCTGATATCTCTCTAATAGTAGTCATTAATAGGAACTGAAAAAGGATTTTATTGCATACATTTGCATTAATAGAATTTTATTTGTGTTATTTGCAAGGACTACTATTATAGCTGTCGGGGAGGCAAGTAATATTTAGTTGCACAGTTGCACAACTATTTCTACTACTTTAGGGAACGCTCTTGTTTCCGTCATATTATGCTCCATCAATAACTATAATTACTGAAGTGTAGAGACGACTTAAAATTTGCTGTTCACTTTCATTCGTAATCAAACAGCTCAGTTCTAATTCTAATTAAGTTGGCGATGTATCTTGATCCAAGTGGCTGCTCTTTTCCTACAACTATATGAAAATCATTCGCTAGTCTTTTATTTATATCTCTGCAAGTCTTAAGCCACTACACACAACATAATTAATTGAATTAGTTGGGATAATTTTAGTTTCGTTTGCTGTGTACACGTTTTTTTGCTATTATTTTACCAATACAATGAAAGTGAAGTGAATTTAGAGAAACAAGTGTATCTGCATGAATTGGTCATAAAAAAATCCCATGAATTGCTAAATAATATTGGATATGACAAGGAAAACACATTTGGTTGAATCAGTCTAAGAAGATGGATACTATAATACAAATAGCTGCAGGTGTCGGTCTGCAAAATTCCATTGGTTGGTTTGTCCCCATTTACCTCGGTGTTACAAATATTTTGCCGACGCTTTTAGTACTATACGATTACTACGACAAAAGTGCAGAATATAATAAAAATAGAGCTCCAAAAAGTCCACATACTTATGATTTTATAGTTGGTAAGACTTTTAATATCCTATTAAATGAAGCGTACACAACATCCTGAGATCCATTTATATTTGATTTAATGGGATCCGCTACCTAAAATTGTTTTCAATCTGCTAAATCCTAATACAACTTTCAAAAATGTTGACATCTTCTAGTTGGATCCGGATCTGCCGGTTCCGTAGTGGCAAGCAGACTATCAGAAAATTTTAATGTCCTCCTTTTAGAAAGAGGTAAGAATTAATCATATTATTCTATCATCTTTAACTTTCTTACAATTCGTTACAATTTGTTATATACATCCACTCCACGATTCAAATTGCATGTCTACACTCCTATTGTAGTGACAGAACCTATTGTTTTCGAAAGCCCAGATGTGATTTCCATTTTAACATTTTTTTCCATTGAAAAATATTTCGTATATTTATTTGGCACATACGTATTTGAAAAAAGTAAGGCTTGTATACAGGTTAATGTTTATATTAACTTCATACTTATTAAGTAATGATTTAATTAGCAGATGATTGTGCACAATTAATAAACTGTTTCTAAATACCACGAAACAAAATTTGCGTACCAGTTACACAGTACTTTTCTATGAATATACCTTAACAAATGAAACTCTCGAATTCTAAATAATGGAATCCTCTAATAATTCGTTTATGATAAGGTGGGGAACCGAATCCACTGACATCTGTGCCCGCACTAGAATCTGATATTCTAAATCGCCCTCAAACGGATTACAGTTACTTGACAGTTCCCCAAAACACGTCATGTCTTTCTCTAAATAACCGAGTAAGTATATACTTCTGAAGCAATGTCGTATTGCTATTGAGTGAGTTTATATAATTGCCGTCATGAAAATAACCTAATGTTCTATAGCAATCACGATGGTCGAGAGGAATTGGTATCGGTGGATCAAGTTTAGTAAACTCCATGGTTTACTTGAGAGGTCATCCCTACGACTTTGATAATTGGGCTCGAATTACTGGAGACAATCGATGGAGTTATGAAAATATTCTTCCCTATTTCCTTAAGTCAGAAGCCTATTGTTTCTCTTGCGAGTCGGAATCAACGGCTTCAACTAATCGTAAACACATTGCTAAAACCATTTCAAATAATTTCTCGTGTAGTATCGCTGCGTTTGCCTACGTATTAGCTATATGTCAATTTTTATGTAAATTGTTTGAGCTTATTTCTTGGGTATAGCTTCGTTTCATAGCGTGGAAGGAGAGCTTTGCTTAACGAAATCAACCTACACCCCAATGGTACCTGAATTTCTAAAAGCTATGGAGTGGTCACAAGTCCCTAGAGCAGATTTAAACGCCCCATTCGCTACTGGTAAATATGGTCAATATGCAGTCTCTAGTACCTACTTGTAAAAAATATTTTTAATGTTCGTTAGTTACTGAAAATTAACTTTTGGCAGTAACAATTTCTTATAGGCGCAGATTCAGTGGTATATACACAAAAGGCAGGAAAACGTTGGTCAACTAGAGATGCTTTCATAGAACCAATCAGAAACAGGCCCACATTGAAAATCCTTAAATATGCGACAGTTAATAAGGTCAGCATTACAATTCTCACACAAAAAGCTCAGGAATTGGAGAGCCAAATAAAAACAATTTTATAATAATATTGATTGTCTTGTTAAATCATTTCTAAACTTTTCTATGATGTTATATTATGTTTGACCTTTTAAAGTTACTTTTCCTGAAAGGGAGAGATAATCATGCCAATGGTGTCGAATATGAAAGATTTGGTGAGAGACATGTGGCTTATGTGTCCAAAGAAGTCATTCTCAGTGCAGGAGCTATCGACTCGCCGAAGATCCTCATGCTGTCTGGAATTGGTCCACGGGAAAACTTGGAACCTTTGAAGGTGCGCTACCGTCTGTTACATATTATTTTCTATTAGCGTTTACAAGCGTAAAATTAAACAGCGAAAAGCGAAATTTTTGTAATCTAAATAATAAATATGAAGAATGAAGCATCTACAATTTCACAAATGAATTGTAAATATTAGGAGAAATGGCATAATGAAATTACACTTGAAATAACCCAGACTAATTGACTAAATAGTCTGCAACTATAATAGTATTTCATACTATTAAAAGTGCAATTGCATTTACCTACAATGAGTAGATTAAAATTCTTTCTAGATACCAGTTCGGGTGGACACCCCTGTTGGACAAAACCTCCAAGATCATGTTGGGACGTTTGCTGGTCCATTTCTAATTGACAGACCAGTTTCGTTTTTGCCTGACAGAGACTTGGATCAAGCATCCATTGATGAATTTTTAAGTAATGGCACTGGACCATGGACGACATCATTTGCTCATGGTGTTGCTTTTTGGCCATCATCGAGAGCAATTAAAGCAGGGGAATCTTTATGGCCTGATATTCAACTGGGGTATAATTTCATATCATTTTTTTTAAAAATCATATAAATACGAGAGTGTACTTTTCATTGTTTTTCCATTCTGATCAGATTTTCACCTGTTGGAGTTTATTCGACTATTGATGAAGATATATCTCGCATGTATAATATACGACCTGAAGTGACGAAAGCATTTTTTGACCCTATAAAAGGAAGTGATGCTTTCCAATTCATTCTTACGTTTGCTAGACCAAGGTCAAGAGGTACCCTTACACTCAGGTCAATAGATTATGCCGACGATCCAATAATTGATCCAAGATATTACACTGACGAAGAGAGTTTAGATATTAAAGTCATTGTTGAAGGTAATTCATACAATACCATATTATGTACACAATGGAATTTGTTAACATTTGTTAAGTTTTCTGTAATTGGTTATTTTCAGCTTTAAAAACTGCCGTTAAAATAGGAGAGAGTGCTCCAAGTTTCAAGAAAATGGCAGCAAGGCTATCTCCGATCGCATATCCAACTTGTAGCGATATTCCATTTAAAAGTGATGCGTATTGGGAGTGAGTTGAAAAATCCTTGTAAAAATATGTGCTTTACAGCATTGCATTTGATAAACACTCTTTCAATAAAAAATTTCCAGGTGTGTTGCGAGAGAGTACACCTTGACTCTTTATCATTTCGCTGGAACTGTTGCAATGGGACCAAGAAGTTCACCTTATTCTGTCGTTGACTCAGAACTACGTGTTATCGGCACACAAGGATTAAGAGTAATTGATTCGTCAATTTTTCCATCCATCACTACAGCTAATACCAACGCACCAACAATTATGGTTGGGGAAAGAGGATCCCAATTCATCAAAGAAGCATGGGTTAACGTAAAAACACAATTTCTTCCACCAGTTCATGACCAACAGAAGCCACCGATTTCAGCGAAAATCATTCCGACCAATAATAAACTGGATTTGAGCGATCCATTAATAATCCCTCCAGGAGATAACGAATATTATCCTGTCTAGCATAGCATGGTATGGGCAGATATTATGTCTGCCTATATTATTACCATGCAGCAGAAAGTTATTTTAGGTTTATAATCGTCTCTATCCTATTAATACGAATATTTATGCAGTTTATTGCCATATTGCCCCAGCATATTATATATAAATTGTTAAATTCTATTTTTCTGGTAGAGAATAGTCATTACCTACATTTATTTTTGTACATTTAATCGTTATACCTACTACTTTTTTTCTATCAATAATATTAATATTACTGATGACTAATTTTGTAATTAGGGTATCATAACAGTGAACATTGAATAAATAGTCGGGTAGAAAATGTAATTAATACAATGCCAAAGGACGAGAAGGTGCATTAACAAATAGCTTTAGGTATTAAACTACTTACTTTTAATAATATCTTGTAGTAAATATTCCGTATGTGCACTAGCTTATCAATGCAATGGATACGCTTTTCTTCACGCCAGTAATAAAGAGCTGATCTTATGATATTATGAGCACATGAAGATCTCAAATATTTAACCCATCGCCCTCATCAGCTCTCATTCTACAATTTATTATTGCTTCTCTACTCCAAATGCTAAAGACAATAGCAAACATAATTTTACATGAGATGAAGATTGGAAAACGTCTTCATGGGATACTAACTAGTACATATTCATTATACACAAGGCTAAGCAATATGCTACTACGTTATCTGTGCTATACAAGATTCCATTGTCTCTACCACATTTTATCTATCAGTGTTTCATCTGCCGACAGTACATATTCAGCTACTCATTAAATTACACTTACATGGTAGTATCAACTGTGTTAACACGTTTACATGACAGAGTCTCATTTCGCTCCAATTATTTTAGTTTATACTTCCATCTGTATACAAGAATTAGTGAAAAGCCACAACAGACACAGTGATGATTTTCAACTTTAGAAAATGCACCCGAAATGAACATTTTCGCAAATGTATACCATATAAGAATATAGCATTAACAAATTAATCTGATTATCTAATTATATTATTAATATAAAAATTGTGCAAGCACAGAAAGCTCCTGTTTGGTAAAATATTTGAAGTTGAAAAAGTGTGAAACAGAAATTGTAAGCGGAAAAGCAAAAGTGATTGTTTATTCTGATAAGAACTTGATATAAACTAATGGTTCTTCTCCAAGAATTCTCGACGAAGATTTAAAAGCTACTTTTGTCATTCCATTATTTGCGTGATGCTAGAGTATTAAATATTATATGATTTATCTACATGCATGGTATTCGTTTGCTTTCTTCTGTTAATTATGGTGACGGTTAGTGACTCTGAACATCCATGATGCAGAAGATATTTTAGTAATCACAATGAAATAATGAAATCTATAGCGTGTTACTGTCAAGTTAGGAACTATGTGTATATCTGTAGCATATATATATACACAGATATACATCCCTGTGTAGTATACATATCCCCTAAATGATTACGTGACTTTTTCTCAGGATTTTTTATCGCTAATGCTGGTAAATGAAGCTATTGTTGACGATTTCAGCTTGCTAGACAGTGTCGGAGTCATAGCACAAATGAATTGAGGGTCACTTATAATTATCATGTGCTGCGTTGCATTATGTGTCGGAAAATGATAACATTAGGTTAACAACTGGAAAGGTTTTATTTGCACATGCTGCTGAATTGAAATTTTAAGTCTCTAAGCTAAGATCTCGTTGATTCATCAAATTAGATGTCAAAGATATTTCATATCAATAAGTGTGATGTGTGACAATACAAATGTGCATGATATCAAATGTATCATTTAGGAGGTTCTTCGAATAGTAATTGCCATGACCGAGATGCGCACGGACGAATCTTTTGTATAGGTACGTAAATTCTAATTTCAGAGGATTCCATCAGTGTCAATTGAAATGTTGGACAATGCGTTTATGGAATCCAAAGTATCAAAGTTCTCTAGGAAAAGTGTCAAAGTGCAAGTGCGGTGTTGCAGTAAAAAAGGTTTCCAAATTGTGCCGTATTTTGCTGTGATTATGTGTCAAGAGATTTTATGATGGACTTGGTAACACAACTGGCTGTGAATGTAGGACTCCATAATTTTATCGGATGGTTCGTACCAGTTTATTTTGGTATTGCTAACATTTTACCCACTCTTGTGATTCTATACAATTATGCTGATAAAGGAAAGGAAGTGGAAAAACATCCGGCTGTGCCTGACCGTAGATCTGTGTTTGATTTTATTATCGGTAAGACCTCCATTGCAGCAAGAATACATGTATTTTTACAATTTTTCTTGGTCAAATGTGATTTTGGAGACAATTTGTTAATAGTTGGCGGTGGTACAAGTGGTGCAGTTGTTGCTAGCAGACTGTCACAACATTTTAGTGTTCTTTTGCTGGAGCGAGGTGACCAATTACTAATGAGAAATTGAAACATATGCGTCATAACATCATAAATACATGACAATAATAATTGTAAGCTTTAAATGGGGATTTTAATTTCCAGGAGGGGACCCAAATCCTCTAACTCTGGTCCCGCAGCTAGAACAAAGCCTTCTAAATCATCCAGAAATAAATTATAGCTACCGAACAGAGTCTCAAAACAATTCATGTCTTTCTTTAAACAATAAAGTAAATTCAATAACATTTGCGTATATATGAAACGATGACATACCTATAGGTATATGTCCATGTTTTGAACCCTTAAATGACATTGTAAAATAATTCGTAATCTATTTATCTAGCAAGCTCTATTTTTCGGTGGAATGGGCTTGGGTGGCACAAGTGCATTAAATTCTATGGTATATTTAAGAGGACATTCCTTGGATTACGATAATTGGGTAAGAATGAGTGGAAACGAAGTAGAAATTACTGATGCATATTCTACGATATAAAACATTTTATGAGTATTTTTCATGAAACACGATTTCAATGGATTTATTTTATAAATCAGGCCAGAATAACCGGTGATAAGCGATGGGGATATGAATATATATTTCCTTTTTTCCTGAAAGCTGAAGATTATTGTACAAAATGTGACAGAGTTATCACAAATGTAACTGGACCTGGAACTATTGGTATGTGTCCTTTAAAATGTCAACTAAATAATTTATTTCGTGTCAAAATTCCCTTAAGTTTATAAACAACATACCTAGCTCCATATCATGCTGTTGGAGGACCTATTGGAATACGGCAACCCACATACTCTCCTCTAGTACCAGAATTTCTGCGAGCAATGAATTGGGCTAAAACGCCGAGATCTGACTTAAATTCACCTTTAACTCATGGTATACATATACAATACACAATTGATTTTATTTATGAACAATTGAACTGTATAAGCCACAGCTTCCGTGAACTATTTACTTATTTTGAATATTTGAATCCCCACTAAGGGTGCAATATTGTGACTTATACTCAAAGAAATGCCAAAAGAATGTCAACTTCAAATGGATATCTGGATCTCGCTAAAACAATGCCAACTTTGAAAATAGTTAAATATGCTCGAGTATACAAGGTCTTAAATAATGCTTACATGATTCGCTCTCAGGAATTTGTTAACATTTTAGAGGCTAAAAAACTGTTTCTTAATTGATCAGGTTTTATTCCGTGATGGAATTAGAAATGAAGCATTTGCGGTTGAATATGAACGATTTGGCGAGAAACATATTGCTACGGCCAGTAAAGAAATAATTTTGAGTGCAGGAGCGATTGAGAGTGCTAAAATTTTGATGCTATCGGGAATCGGGCCCCCGGATCATTTGCAATCTTTGAAGGTTATTTTTCCCTTTATATTAATTCAATAATTCTAGATTTTATTGGTTAACGAATACTTCATCTGCATCAATGTACATGCCCAGTTTTGACATGTCAGCGGAATAACACTGACAGCTTTCCAATTTATCCAGTCGCAATTATTATTTTATTCATTATTAAATAAGATACCCGTGAGGGTAGCAGCTCCAGTTGGTTTCAACTTGCAAGACCATGCAAGTGCATCTCCAGGGCCATTCCTCGTAAACAAAAGCGTGTCATATGTTGAAAATCGTGACCTTAATCAAGGTGCAATTGATGAATACGTGTACAATGCATCTGGACCTTATTCAAGCTCACTGGTTCATGGAATTGCACTTTGGCCTTCATCTAGAGCAATAAACACCGGGGAAGCTAATTGGCCCGATTTAACAATGCATTTCTCTGGCTCTGGAGTTCATACAAATATTGAGCAAACTGTATCTGGACTACATAACGTGGACAGCAATATCCTTAAAGAATATTATTCGCCATCGAAAGGCAAAGACGGTTTTCAAATCACGGTCTATTTCGGACGACCACGATCGAGAGGATACGTGAGACTACGATCTCCAAACTATTTAGATGATCCAATAATAGATCCAAGGTATTATTCTGATAATGAAGGAATGGATATGCGCGTTATGATAGAAGGTACCCAAATTCTCATTCTATATCAAAATTATTTCTGAAATGTGCAATTGTGGGATGAAATTTTTTATTATGAATGATAGGCTTAAAACGAGCAGTGTACGTTGCAGAAAATGCACCTAGCTTTCGAGAGTTGGGAACAATGCTATCACCAACTCCATTTCCAGCGTGCAAAACTATGAAATTCCGAAGCAACTTGTATTGGGAATGCCTCATTAAGCATTATACGCTGACTCTTCATAACTTCGTGGGAACTGCTGCAATGGGACCATTCGGCTCACCTTATGCTGTTGTTAGTCCGGAATTGAAAGTGCATGGAGCATTGCGACTTCGGGTCATTGATGGAAGTGTTATTCCTTCAATAACATCAGCAGACACAATGGCTCCTATTTTAATGATCGGGGAACGAGGTGCCCAATTTATCAAAGATACTTGGCTGCCGATGTCACAGCCACCTGGAATTTCACCTGAATTACGTAATCCAGCAGTGGTACCACTGGGGCCAACACAAGAAGCACGTGGAATACCACCGGTACCTCCCTTTATTGATATACCGGTGTCGATGGGGCCGCTACCAGAACCACATGGACCACCACGAGTATCATTTAGAAGACCAAGATTCGGGTCAAGGCGCAGATCTATGCCAAGACGACATTTTAGATGAATTTGATGCTTTATTTACTTTAAATTGTGTCATTGCATTTACCTGTCTATAAGATATTAACACGTAGATCGTTAGTAACTATAAATTTTCAAAATCTTTTAACGTTTGTGTCAATTTATTATTGGTTCGATGATTTAAGTAAGTTTACTCATTTTTTTTCAATTGTAGATATCGTAAAGACAATTTTTTAGATCTTATTAGTGAAAATTTCACGAGCAGCGACTTGAACAGCAGCCCATGTTTCTTCTCCGGTAGGAATGATTTGATCTGGTGGAAGTACAAATCCATAACGTCCAGTGTCGCGGACTTCTACGGTTTGAGAGTACTTGAAAATACCTGAGCCTTTAGCCCAATCGTCACTGCCGCCTGCTCCGGGGGCTGCATTTTTACATTCAGTGATATTATTTCAAAACCGCAAAACTCCACATTACAGAAAAGTCTCGTTTCAATGAAGGCAATGAAAAAGTATCATGGACTTACAGAGGAGTTGAGTAACACTACCAACATCATAGCGAGTTCCATGGACTGCAGTTAAAGCATCGGCGGCTAGTCTTCCATAGGCGTACTGTATTCATTCAACATTTATTTTTTGATTATCATTGCTGTATGCACAAGGTACACCTTGATTTATATGCATAAAACATTTAAAGTATTAATACCAATTCAGGGAAGTCCTCAGGAAGGTCGTATGTGTTTCCTATTCAAAACAAAAAATAAATAAAATAAAACTCAAAAAATCCCATTAGTATTTGCGAGATTTGAGTATAAAGGTACCCCATGGAGTCAGCCACATCTGCAAAACCAACGAAAAATAATTTGTTATGAGTAAAATGGTAGGAAAATTGTATCATAATTACGTAAGTAGGAATCTTGGAATATTTTCCACATAACATCTATTAATACTAATCACTCCAATATGTTTCTCAAATATACCTGAGCGTAGGAGTGAATAGCGAAATAGGTTCTCCAGTTCGTTCCAGCAGCATTTAATCTTTCAATGTAGTCTTTCATGGCTCTAGTTTCAGGTTCTGAAAATGCATCTGGACCCTTGTAGATATCTGAGCATTTATCTGCTGAGGTTCCTGGTCCACCCCATCCATAAACGAAGTTTCGGTTAGGATCGACTCCTCGGCATCCAATTGGGGAATCATGATCTGATCTGGTCTTTCTCCATAATCGTTGGCTTGTATGAGAATATTCATAACCGTCAACATTGATCACAGGGATGATATGAAAATCAACATTATTGAGAATATCTTCGTTTTCTGTTTGTTTGGTCAGCAGCTCGTTGATGAAATAAGTCACAATTGCAGGAGAGATCCATTCACGAGCATGCATACCTTTCAAAACAGTCATACATTACATTACTAGAAAATTGTACTCAACCCTGAGATTACTAAAAGAAAACCCACCTCCATCAATGAAAATAGATGGCTTATTGACTCCAGGTTGTGGGCGACCAATTTTAATAAGTTTCACATCACGACCTTCAGTAGAGGTACCAATAAGTTCCACTGATGCAACTTCTGGGTTTCTCAATGCAAGGTCTTCAATAAAATCGTGAATCTGAAACGTAAAATCATTCATTCTTAATAAAGAGTTCTCCACGAGTGACCAAATTAAATCACTTCAACAAAATGAGATATTGTGATAGCCTACATACAGTTGCTAATCGTTGGTACTGGGTCCAATTCATGGCAGGGTTTTGAATTTTAGAAGTAGCTATGAAAGATGCTAGTCTCTGCTCTTCAATAACAGCTCCAACATCCTCGATATGAACTTTGTATTTGATTCCATTGGCTTTCAAGTAGCTTGTGACAAAATCACGTTGTTCAGGTGTGACAAGGAAGTCAATGGGGCCCTTTGGTCGTGGGTCCAGCCAAAAATCAACATTGAAGTTGGCTTGAAGAGTATTTAGCTTTGCAACTACTTCTCTCTGAAGATTTGCATTCTCCTTGTTTTCTTCCACTCGGAACAACTGAGAACTGTAATATTCAAATAATATCGGTAATTAGAGAAAGTATTATTATCTCATGTAAGTGTAAGTGCATCTAATAATTCTGTGAGCAAATTCTTTGGTAGGTACCCTTGATATTGGTAAGCTGAACAAGCAGCCAAGGTGCAAAGTAAAAATATAGCTTTCAACATTTTTGTATAGCTGTAAACTACAGAGACCAGAATAATCCCAGGGGTAATGGTGCGAATTTTTAATTGTATCGTCTTATATAAACTTTACAATACACTCATTAGTACTTACATAATAGTATACACCTGATGAGCCAAAATCAATGCTTAACTTGGATTTTTTAATTATCACACCATTATCACATCGCTGTAAATGTTTGTAAATGTCTTTATCTTTGCCCTAGTCAATCAAAACCGAAATTTAATTTGACGTAATGGGATTTCCATAATACTCAATCCCAGTTTCATTTCCGAAGTATGTACTTGACATTTAAATTGACATCAATAATATTTTATCATCACATTGACTCAAAGTATTCAATACACCATTTAAAACTATAACACCAAGCAAAAGCTATGTTACTTCCTATACTTACGGTACCAAATAAAGTAGTTATTTTTAGTCTATTATCATAAATACAATATGCAGATATGCAGGAAAATGGATTGAAATGACTACTCTAGACTCTAGACTAATCTTTTGCAAATAATTTAGTCTGTACTTTGGCAGGTACAGTTTTGAGAAACACCTATCTAGGAAAAGCTTGAATAATTTGCTACAAACGGAAGTGTCAGACCAAACATTAATCGTTTCTATGATCATGATCATCGTAGGGAAAGGCAATTGGATTTCGGAAGGTAATTGGTGCCACAAACGTCGATTAATAATCGTAATAAGCATAAATACACACATTTGCTTTTAACTTTTACAGAAATAACAAATCTAACTTGATGGCTTATCGCTATGAGATGAGACAAGAGAATGGACATAATGATATGATAAGGCAATGATATTTGGATGTCAATAATGAATTACCATTACAATGCACTTGAAACCAACATTTGATTTTACCTTTACATAAAGCAGTGGTCTAACTAAAGTACACAACAGAGCAGAGAGTACGGAAGTGTATACCTACCCCAGTTTTTTCATCCCACTGGTTTCGTATGCAAAGATCACGACCAAGTTTTAAAAATCAGGCTCAATATTCATAAATTACCATCTGGAAGCAATTAAAGTTCTTGAAGTACTGATTTTTTCATCCCATTGGTTTCGTATGCAAAGATCACGACCAAGTTTTAAAAATCAGGCTCAATATTCATAAATTACCATCTGGAAGCAATTAAAGTTCTTGAATCACTAGTACTGTTAGTATTTACCTACCAACTAAATCGTCGTTTATGGATGCCGTAAACAATTAAATTACCTGATATGAGCAAGCGCTAATAACATCAGTATTAATAATTGATTGATAGCAATCGTAAATATTGAATGTAAATAAACTGAAGGAGAAATGTATTTACATTATAAGTGCTCCTCACAACGCAAAAATGACACGTACTGTGCTCGAGACTCGAGAGAGTACTAATATTACTTGAGTTACCGTCTTTCAATTTGGTTAATTCATTTATTGTTCTATTTAGGGTNGAGAAATGTATTTACATTATAAGTGCTCCTCACAACGCAAAAATGACACGTACTGTGCTCGAGACTCGAGAGAGTACTAATATTACTTGAGTTACCGTCTTTCAATTTGGTTAATTCATTTATTGTTCTATTTAGGGTCAGAACTGGGGTAGTAAGATTTTTAAATTTGGGTAGTCTCTCACTTGATTCTGTTGAAGTAGAAATGGATTTTATCCAATTAGTAAGATATGCGGGAACATCGATGGATTTGGTTACTACCAAGAATACTTCCAATTACTTAGCTAGGTGAATTTCATCTATAGAATCTAGTATCTTTGTATATAGGTACTAGAAAGTACTTTCTCGCATTTCAAATGTAAAAGGTCAACCAGAAACACTAAATATAAACATTATGCGATCTATGACCGATGTTGCAGTATTTACTTACATGCAAGCCAAGGTATTGACATTTTTACCATATGCAAAGGAATATCGCCTTTTCCATCCTACGCTTACCGTTTGCTTCTTAGTATATGTATCCTCTCGGCTATGTGAGTTCCTTAGCATTTGTTTGTGCAATGCTATCTACCAGTGAGGTAAAGGCTGACAAAGATTAGAATATCGACATATCTACATACATCAATTGTATAGTAAGAGTATGCATGCCATCATTTCTACCAAGACATGGTCTATGACTAATAATTCTAATAACTCCCACATGTCTACTAAGGTTGGTTGGCCGTTTTCCTAATTTGGCTATCAATGGAGAGATAGTGGATGTATTGCGGTAGGGACTCCGAGCAGAAAGCAAAAGATCGATATTTTACTATGATGTGTCATAGGGAAGAACATAGGAACATAGTGAAGAAGAAACGCAACGAAAATCCTGTGTAGTCTACACAATTCCATACTCTGGGTCTGGACCTGGAGACGTCAACTTAACTTATCTTGTCTCTCTACCTGTTGCTGTTTCTTTCTCAACTTTCTGATTACCCTCTGAGAAATTAAATAAGACGCAGATACAGCTATAACAAAAATTGAATATTTAATTCATCGTACCTATCACTGTAACATTTTGTACAAAGAGAGTACTCTTGTAAATCCAATTTAGAAGTCATACGTATAGCATAAAATCGCTTTGGAAAATGGTGAATAACACTAGTGAAGACCAACAGAACAGCACAACATCAAGTGATCCTCCATCCGGGGACACAGCTGCCACTGGAACATCTCCATCAGCGCCTGCTGCAGAAAATCCCAAAATGAGAGCCGTTATTTTAAATAGTTTCGGTGGGCTGAAAGGAGTGAAAACGGGTGAACGACCTATTCCCAGTGACCCGCTTGAAGGACAGGTCACTATTCAAATCAAGATATGGTAAGAGATTTTCTATCTGCAAATACATTTTAAAAATATTTTTAAGGATTTCTTCCTTACATTCGTTAAGAGAAGTTTAAACATTTTTAGAGAGATCTTGTAGCAGATTTTCAAAACGAATGCTATTGCATTATAGTTAAGTACTTAGTGGGGCCTATCAACAGAACGTTATGCGTTATCATCTTACTTTAGTATTATGACAGTTTTATGACAGTTTTTTTGTGTCGGATCAAATTATCCTAAATTTTACTCAATTCTACATGGACTGTGGGATGATATTTAATTTTCTGTTTTAATTAAAGTAGTTTGCCAAAATATTCATATTTTAGCAGTGACAGTATTTAATTTTGTCAGCATCACTGAATTGTGGTCATTGATTTGCAAAGAATGACTAGAGGAACAGACTAGGTGAGTATGGATGGGAGTAGGAGTACGCGGAGTTTTTAGCAGCAGCAGCTGGAGAAGATAGTTGTGTCCCAGATGGAAGGAAATAACAAACCGCCTGTTGCCACTCTTCTCTAATACTTAGCTTAGGTAATACTACATATACAAATAGTACCCGACCCGGCTCGGGTGTGAGTTTCAATTCAACTATGCTCATTGCCTACCACGCAGACAGAGCAAAGTACACTAGTTTGCTCTGCATGTAGTCTGCATTGCATATCTTCTACTATATCATTATATCATTACTATATCATTACCCGCCCGGTGATATTCCAGTGCGAGATAAATGTAAAAGTTCAACTAACTTTTATACATGACCGGTATGTACAGCTAATTTCAGGTAGATTGTAGTTTTCTTTTGTATCTATGGATCGTCTCATTCGTCTCTGCATAATAACGCAATACAAATAACTATTACATTTGCTTTTAAACATTTATGTGCATTAGAACCAAGTACATGAACAAACAGTATGAGGTATTCACCATGTAGTGAAATGCACTGTTGTGACATGATGTGAATAATATGCCCTATAGCACCCATATAATACTATTAAGCAATTGAATGTCTTTATAATCTGTTTGATAGCATTTTTACTTCTATGCTGAGGGTATCATTACCATTTTACTATTGTTTTTCTCCATTAAATCCACAGTAGTTCTCTGCAATGCAATTAACTGAGTAATTAAAATGAAACTTTTCGATTGAGCTGGCATTGAGAAATGAAAGCAAAAAGAAAAAATAACAATGTGTACAAACTTCATTCGTTTAACTTCATAGAAAATGTGTGCGTAGGTAGTTATATATCAGTTTGTATATTTGTTTCTTATTTCATTGAGCATCCAATGAAAAACTCTTGGACTTACGAAAAGAAACATTATTAGTTACAATTAACATTACTATGTTCATTAATTTGCTATTTATTGCATGAGACGTAGTATCTTAAGGCTTTATTGGATCTGCAAAAGGAATGTAATAAATAGTGGCCAGTATTTTGCAATTAAGCGAGCTGCGATGACGAACCATAGAATACTAAATATGTTCCTATGTGTGCTTTAATAGTGCAATTCGTAGCC
>JABASI010001892.1:0-22222 GCA_019776505.1 Tomocerus nigrus
GCTGCAGAGTATCTGGATACTCTGCAGCACGTGCAGCATGGGTGATGTAGGGGTGCTGCAGGGTATCCGGATACTCTGCAGCACTAGATTACAGTGTCTGGTAGTACAATCGCTATAACTGCCAACTGCTGCCAACGATCTGTTACTTTTTTCAATTTCTAATGGATTTTAATTATTGTTGGATCTGCAGGAGGACAAAGTTCGTACAGTGTTTTCGACCAGTGATCAAAGCGTGAGTGAAATGGCTCTGGAGCTGGCACGAGAAGCAAAGGCAACTCATCAGTTTACGGATTTAAAAAACTTCACGTTAAAGTGTACCATTTGTCACGAGCTGCTGAAAGGTCAGGAAGGCGCTCAAATCCATGCCAAAAACACCGGTCACGCGTCCTTTGCTGAAACATCATAAGAAAAACATGCATACCTATGGCTTTATTACCACAAAGATATTTAACAATTATGGTTATTATGAGTTTTGAACTTCTTAATGGCTGTAATCGACTGTATAGTGTAGCTTATTTATAATTGAAATTTTCTGTGTAAAATTGCTAATGGTGTACAATATTTGAAGTCAGTGTTGTAATGTATTTATGTGTCTGTATCTTGTCTAATGTCACAAAACAAATCGATATTATTATTTAATCCTTCAATCAACCTGCGGTGTTCAGTAAGATGCTACTTATTAGAATATTAGTCACTGTTCCTACCTTACAATTAGTTAGTATATACCTCATAGCTCCAAATTATTTCTGTGGATCGTCTTAAAACGTCTGCACATGTAATACAATTTTAATCTAATGTAAGTATATGTGTCTTTGACTCACTTGTAATAAATCGTATTATCAACGTATTTTATTCAATGTATTATGTATGCTTAATGAATGTGGGTAATTAATAAAAAATAAACATACAGAATATGTGAAGTAGATCGTGTAATCCTTATCGTGTAACTATACTATAATATATATAATATATATATTTGTAACCTTTTAAGCATGCCAAAAGTTTTGTTAATTTTCAGGTGATTGTTTATGGAAGTGTTAGTCAAGTAAAAATATTCAGTTATGAACCAAAGAGTTAATAAATCTTATTTGTAGTATGAAAATTTGAAAGTATTCACTTAAATTGGCAAAAGGGTCGTTTTATTCATTAAAGGGTTGTGTTACCTGTTCCTCTATTAGGTTGTCATAGATTTGGCACAGTAGATAGTTGACACTATAGGGCATTCGACGCAGAAAGATGTATTTCGTAATATAATTAAATGTATTTTCATACGATTGTTGAGACTATCCAGATTATTCCAGCATAAATTGCAGTTGGCGTGCGAAATATTGCAGCAGAGCGCACAGTAGGTAGTAATGATCACACTCAACACCCTTATATCTACTTTGGTAATATTATTCTGTGTACTGACTCGAAGGACAATTTTAAGGATAAATTGCAATGAGATTTTAAACTACACATCCTTTCTTGCTGTACATTTCCGTTTAAATCAAAATTTAGGTCTACTAAATAAGTACTAGCATCACTGAAAACCTTTTTTCCTACAATAAGTGACTAATGGACATTGAATAAGAGTAGGTGCGTGATTATGGTATTTAGTTTTATTGCATTTGCATATGACAACTTGACAAGCTGAAAGTAATTCATGCTCAGTATGTAGACAGTAGATTACCTAAGTAATAGGACGATAAGATAAGATGGAGACGGGACTTGGACGGATAGTAAATATATTAACTATTTATTTATAACCTATTTTAACTACTTACCAAGTACAAAGAAAAATTTTCATCTCACACACCATGAGATAATGTGAATTTTTTTCCAAACGTTTGTCCATTATAAACTATTAGTTTATTTAACCGAGAATTTCAAAATTCGGCAATAATATCATGCCTTAAAAAGCGAAAATATTAAGAGCAATTGGTTAGTTAGTTAAATACATACCCACATATACCATACTTTGTCTTAGAACCTACTGTAGGCAAAATGAATATTGCGTTTTAAAATAATATTGAGTTGCAATGGAAACTAAAATGATTAATTATCGCGATTTCAGATTTGAGACAAAACGGGTTTTACTTAAATGGTTCTGTCATCTGTCATGTGTGTGTTGTGTGTAACATGTTCGACCAGATGAAAATGATTGGTCCAGAAGTGGAATATATACGTCTCAATTTGCCTCAACTTTGATTTTCATGGCATTGATGGCAGAAAAATGAATCCAGCTAGCAGCATTGCATTGCTATATTGAAAATTGGGCTCCGAGGTGATATTTTATGAATTGCAATGACCAGAGGATGAGATGAGGATGGAGACTGACGATAGAATGATGCTTGTGCCAGGTTTATATTATAATTATAAGGTGCGTGGGCAAGGGCAGAAGATTTAGAGAGAATTCGTCCATCCCCTTGCGAGAGAGAGCCAATTGGGACCACATGAGAAAAGTCGAGGAGGAGATTTGTGAGACAAAGTTGACTATGACAGGGCCAAATGCACAGGAAAAACTATTTTCTGTTTTGGCCTCCTCTTCACCTTCTCTATTTACTAGGGCTGGAATATCTTGACGTTGTCCTTATCCTACTCTCTGTTATTACATTGTGTGTGAGTATGATACTCAATAAAATACATGCTACACACACATCCATCATTTATGCTATGCTTGCTACAAAATTATTATAATCTCTCTCTGTACTCTGTACTCAGTGTAGATGCAATGATGTTTCGCTCTACTCGACTCTAAGCACAAATTCTTATTAAGTAGCGGTAGCTACTTTATGTAAATGCCCATTCGATCAGTATGTCTGTCTGTCTGTGGGCGCTCTAACTCATGGACGGTTTGAGATATTATTATTCTATTTAAATTTTGTCCATGTCTTCGTGAGATCAGGGCTGTGGTTGCTTTCGAAAATAGGGCCAATCGGTTGACCCCTTGACCTTTTGCAGTCATATGTTTCGTATTGCATGCGCACTAACTCATGAACGTGTATACCTGTGTTTAACGGATCAGGGCGGAGGTCCCTTTCCAAAATGGTGTCAATCATATGACCCCTTGCATTTGCATTTGCAAAAGCATTTTACTTGGCGTAAATCACATTCTACTTCTACCGCTACTTTTTTACATTCTTTTTTACGAAGTTTTATTTCTCTTGTACACAGAACTAGCGCATTGTAGGAAAAAGTTATATCCACTAGATGATCTGTAAATCTTTCTGGCCAGTAATGTATGATGGGAAAATGAGACTACCTACCTAGCTATAGCGATATTATTATAAATGCAGTTATATTTTGTTAAGGCTATGTTCAGACTGAGTTCTGTTACTAGGTTCAGCAACTGTGTGCCTTATAGGGAGACATAATAATATTATTTTGTACAACTTTTAAGGTGCAACCAGTGTAATGCAGTGAGTGAGAAAGGTTTCCCGAAAGCTGTGTGTGTTATTCCCTCCTTTTCCTAAGTCCGTCCATGTGAGCCTAGCTCATGAGACTGCGGACATAATTTTTGGTTTACTATGTAATGTACCAGCCATGTACCATGTACCCCTATATTCTTGTGCTATGACCGTTTCGTAGTTTGCACTAGCTTAAAACTAAGAGAGTCAAGTGAGATAGGAGTGGAAGAGAGTAGGGAAAGATCAGACAGAGCCGAGGAGAGTTTCAGTTTCAAACAACACATCTTTCTACAGGCACACTTAATCTTCCTATAGCTTGGCTCACAGAATATTATGAGACATCTCGTCTCCTGTTCCCTGCCTGGCCTCTTCTCGACTCCAATTCATTCATAGGCATTTCCATCTCTCATCTCCAAATAACTATAGAGCATTTGCAATCTTATCATTTAGTACGATAGGGAAGACGAACGGAATAACTTGAGCCAGACACTCAATCCCGTCTCTGCAACGGTGTACGTGAAATAATTAATTTTCTCCATGAGTTAACGGTGTAACATTTTCCAATCGTTATTACTGAGACACTATACGCTGCAGATTTTGGCTACATCGTTCTTACAAATTATGCATGAATATATCCATGTCTCATCTCAGTGTACGTGCATTATTCTAAGCTGTTGTGACAGAGACATCGGTCAGGAACGGAAACTCTGCAATAAAACCACCTGTTGACTCCGAAACTGTCAATATTAAACTATATAAACGGACAGTATTGAAATTTTTGACTATATAATAATAGGCCCTTTATTACAAGTTTCCCTGTTCATCCTACAATCATTCTTGCTTTCGTGACATACGTTACTATTTTTATACAACATTTCTGTGCATCTGAGCAAATTGTTTAGTTATATATCTTGAAAATTTAATTGCAATTAGATAAAGTCCGTTTATTGATAGATTTTCAGTCTTAATCGAAGTGAGCTGAAGTGTGATTTCAGTTCTCAGTTGATCAATTTTGTTGCAAATGAAGAAAAATCCCATTCTATCTGTAATTGTTGGGAAGAGTAGGAGAGGTGAGTGCTAGAGGATTTTCGAGGCGCAGGACGTTTTACATTAGTGCATCGAGAAGTTGCCAATATTACATTGGCAGAGAGGCCGTTCAATCTGGAGACGACCGATATGACCGTGACGAATATCAGTATGATGCGACCAAACTATGTGGGATACCCATTCCAAGGTATTTCTCTCTTTAGCATTTAACTATTTTCATGTCTGCTTGGTTACCTGTTCTCTTTGTGACACTCTCGAATGGGCACAATTGGCAGTGTTGAATTGGTCATTTAGTGAGCCTATCCTCTGGTTAGCACCTCATTCTCAGTCGCTTCGAAAAAATGGGATAGCACCTCATTTCTTGTAGGATTCGTGGATGGAGGAGAGGTGAGGTGTTGTGTGATTGTGTGTGAGTGAATATGAATGGAGATGGAATATGATTATGCCGAATGGGAAGCTGCAGAGACAGGATTAGCTGACACAGAGTGACTCTGGCTCTGTTTGATTTTGAACAGCGTGGTGCTATCTCATTTATTTGTCATCCAGTCATTGTTAGGTAGTCTCTGATTATTGTTGAAAGCAATAATTGGCAAGTATGGGTAGGAGGTTGTGGCTACTTTGGTTGGTTCTTGAATTCATCAACTTCACCTCAATCCCATGCCTCTTACACGCCGTTGAAAACTACTAACAACGACTTTTTTACATTCTCTGACTGATTTTGACAAATTCAAGTATGCCGTTCAAGTTCTTGCCTTCCGTCCTAATTAGCGCTAAATCCTTTGACAATGAGCAATGGGCACGAGCAATTACTTACACCCTTTGCCAACCTAGCACTAACAAGGCTCTTTTTACTATACTACTACATTTACCTAACTACCTATAAAATATATACCCATCCATGCACTGTCTGCGTCCTCTTATCTTCAAGACCTAAAGACATTTCCAACGACTCATATTTAAATTCTTCGTTTACTTTTACGCCAAATAGTTCCTGTAGGAATATGGGATTTAGGTTTAAGGTACCTACCTACCTAATCGATTCAGCTAATATTATGGTCAATACAAATTCGAAACTTATAAATCTGTCGCATTAAATTTTTGATACGTACGGCATCCGTTAAATAAATTTAAGATTCAGCGAGGAATTGACATAAATAATTCATTACTATGCATCGTATTGTATCATCTTGATAATATTATTATTATCATCATCGTGTTAATGGCAATGGCAAAAAGCTGATCAAAGGTGTTACCCCATACTCATCCCATAACTCAACAACATTACACGAGTAGCTCATATAAATATCGCAAAAATGTATAGTAATAAAACTGGCATACTCTAGCTATAATTTGGGAAATGAATTATTGTGTCACTCGTAATTATTTAATGATGGAATGAATTATAATTGCCATTGTATTTAAGAAGGGCAATCACCCTGCAGTACTTCCTCATGAACCCCACAAACAATGAAACTACATTATGTAGGTGCATATAATATAGGTATGTAATATCGACATAATGAGCCATAATATCACACGCATAACTATTTCAAAAATTAATAATTTGACGAATGCAATACATTTGCGACTGAAAATATCTATATTTGCAATAACATGGCAATTATTTACTAATTGCACCCATGAGTTTGATGAATTACTGTATCCATGATGATTCCAAATCAGCATCTAAATAGTTTGCATGTCCTATCTAATGATCAACATTTTTTGCTTGTACAGATAAATAGCAAATGGTTATTAGTTTACTAATTTTAATTTTTCAAACTAAAATGCTATATGATGTGAATATGAGTAATATAGTTAGGATTGTTAATTGACTTTATGGACGCAAGCGTATGTTTTGGGCATTAGTTCTGTAATCTAATAGTTCCGCCGTAAATTGCATGATTAGTCGGATTGCATCTATAATGGGGATAATCGTATGTCATCATTAAATCTTGAATCAGCTATAATTGACGCTTGAATTTACAGTATGTCGGACAAAAGAAGTAATTTGACAAAATATATGACCTTTCAATATATTGTCAAGAGAATGAAAACACTTGAATACAAATCGGTTACAGCTAGGATAGGACGTTAAAATGCACCTACTAAGCATGCAATTTGTATAACAAAGCTATTTGAGAAACTATTTATTACTTGCCTGGATACACTTGACTGGATTAGGAATATAAATATCTAGATACGTATTTACTTGTTGTAATTCATCCCCAATATATGTAAAGTAGGCATAATAAAATGTCTCTTTTAGTTTGTAGTACTCTACACAACAGTAAACTTTTACTGCATGTTGTAAATATTGAGGGAAAGAAAGATTGGGCCTGACAGGAAAATGAATGACTTTGACAGATTAAGTTAGCTAAATAGGAGAAAAGGATCAAGTGGGCAGGACAGTTTTACGATGAGAAAGTCTCTCTTGATCCTAAATAGTATTTGCTTTTGGTTGACTAAAGTCATACCGTTTTCTTTGTTCAATTACATCCTCCATTCTTACAGAATTCACCATGAAAATTGCTTTCAATATATCTGAGGAGAGAACATTATTGCAGTTTATTAGCTAAACGACAAAAATAGCGTACCAAAAATATTTTTTGATAGATCATCTTTTAGATCTTGTTTATAAGCAAACACTTTCCCATTTTTATAAAATAACACTAGGCGCATGTAATTAAATTACAAAGCGTTTGCACCCATTTGCACATCCTTTTTCTGATTCTTTTACCATTTCATTCAAAGGCATTGAAGGAAAGAGCAAAATCAATCTAGATTTGCATTGTTGAAATAAAATGAAATAATTTTTCTGATTTAGGTTACAGAATTTAAAAAATTACTTATATAAATGATATATTTTCCATGATAACATTAGCATATTGATAATATTATTATTTCTCCAGTGAACATTCATGAATTAACAGGGCAAGGTCGAGTCAATCAACTTGGCGGCGTTTTCATCAACGGAAGACCACTTCCAAATCACACCCGGTTGAAAATCGTGGAGATGGCTGCTGCCGGCGTCAGACCTTGTGTTATTTCACGACAACTCCGAGTCTCTCACGGATGCGTCTCTAAAATTCTCAATCGCTATCAAGAAACTGGGAGCATTCGTCCTGGTGTGATTGGTGGGAGTAAGCCCCGAGTGGCAACTCCAGATGTAGAAAAACGTATCGAAGACTTGAAACGAGAAAACGCAAATATGTTTTCCTACGAAATTCGAGATAGGTACAGAAAGTTTACGCCTTTTCAATTCTCCACACTCAAAACTAGTAAAATTCAAAGTAGGAATGAATAAGAATTACAGATATCAGTCATATTATTATTATCTTATTTTATGCATTTTACACGTAAATTATCCATTGTATCTATTAAAACGCAAATATTTTTGAGAAAAATATCAGTAATTAACTATTTATTCTATAAGAATTGTTGTATCTAAAAGTTATTTTATATTACAGACTGATTAAAGAGGGTTTGTGTGATCGAACAAGTGCACCTTCCGTCAGTGCTATTTCCAGACTAGTGAAAGGGCATGACACCGAAGACAGTAAATTATTAAATGGTAAGTAAATAATTCAAGCTGAGTAAGTATTTCATTAGATCAACAATATATGGCGAATTTTCAATGATGCAGTTCAGAAGCGTCCCACTTACATGGGTTATTGTTTTACCTGCGTCTACAAAATGATATTATTTTATTAGTGCATCTGTGCTCAGTGCATTCAGTACCTAGGTGGTAGTTTGGTAGTAATCATTGCATCTAGGTCTTCAAATTACTTGGTTAGGAGAGGAAGATGTGAATTTCCCATAAAGAAACAACTGGGAGCACTATTGAAAAAAAGAGGAATCAAGTTGAGAAATGTGTGGGCATCATGCAATGAAATAAAACGAAGCCGAGAGAGGAAGACTTGAAGAAATGGGAAATGAGATGACGAGGGAGTGAATTGCCTTGACGTATGCCGTATGCCTTACCGGCACGGTAAAAACGTTGAAATGAATAGCACGGGATGGGCGGGCAGATAACTACGAAGCTAGAAGCACTTTAGAATTATTTGCATAAAATTACTCCAAACATTATATTAGTATACTTGTGGAGGGAAAGCGACCTAGCTATGTAATTCTTGCAGCATAATATTTTCAAATAAGATCAAAGTGCTACGAATATTATTGCTCCTTACAAAACTATTTCATTAAACTGTGCCGACTTGAATCCTAAACTGATGGCAATACTATTCTTTAATGGTTTGCCGTATAAAAGGGACCCTTACCTTGAAATAATATACTCTAACTATAGGTAGATAGGTAATCCAAAAAGGAAATATCGTCTTATTAAATTCTATGGGATCGCATTAATTATTGAAGCATTATTCGCTGCGTCTGCTCTTGCATTTTGGAGAATGATGATGCGAATGCATGATAAACAAATTCTACCTGACTCTCTTGTAACCCTGTGCAGTTTTAAGTGAGTAAGACTGCATTTCATAAATCAGTAGGTAATTATATCTAAATTGTTAATTTAGCTTACTATCAACTGTCCAGTGGATATAAATTAAATAATATTATAGAAATAATGGAAATCTTAGGGAAGGGAATTATGTATTGGTAAACAATCTCAGAACGAAGAAATTCGCTATTTGCCTTTATTCTGTCCGCCGATATCTGTTCTCAATTTATTCTCCCGTACAAAAATATTCGTAATAGGATTATCGTGCGATAACTATTGTGAATTTAGATCGTGCTTTCCTTATGATCCTTACCGATTCTTTACTGTTACATAATATTATTGCATGAGAGCCTTTTTTTACAAAGACGGTGAATGTGCACCAGTTCAATATATGCACACATACAAAGTAGGTACCTAGCATTTTTTATCAGCATATAATATTTTGTCAGACAGTTTATTTTGTGTAGTAATAGTATCTCGGCATTCAGTAACATGGTGTTTGTATAAATGTACGCACTCTACGAGTGAAGAAGATGAATCACACTGAGCACGCAATGTGTGAGAGACAGCCCTTGTAGTCATTCAAAAAAGGATTGTGCGTAAGATGTTTTTTATTCGGAAAGAGGGGATGTTCTCACTGTCTCTCTCTCCAGACTAAGTATCTATAAGTAGCATAGGCATAAGGAAATGATGATTATTACACTAAGATCCTATGTTTAATCAGTATAAAAAATAATTGTAATATATACGAAGGAGGAACCTTTGGCCACTTTCGGTAATTAGAGCGTCGGCGGCTTCTCCAAGGATCCCACAGGGAAAGGGCTAAAAGGGGACTTGTCTTACAGATTCTAATCGTCTTACATTTCTCATCCTTTACATCTTCTTCATAATTAATAGATCACATGCTATATAGCCCTGCCTTACCTTTACATCCCTTACTCATAATGCAAGTCATAATATTTTCCTATCTATTTTACAAAACAATAATAGTCAGATAGAGGGGATAAATATAAAACGGAAAGTAGGTAGGCCTCTAGTTTGTTTATCTATTAGCCTCTTTTTACAAGCGGAGAATAGCAGTCGAAACAGGAAGACCATTCAATTAATTTTAGTTTTTTAGAGCAAATCGTTGGGAATCAATTTGTAGGTGCCCTCGGCTCTTTTTCACTTTTCATTTATAGACTACAACTACAATTCCCGAACCTAGCTCTGTTTAAATTAAACCTTTGATTAAATATTCTATTCCAAGATGATTTTGTGAATTCTCTCGAAGGATTTTTTTAAAGAGTAAAGAAATTGCGTAGTGTTATACTTAAGCACATCAAGTACGAATTAGCCTTTAACAAGCGTACCTGTGTTACAATATTTTATTATGGAGCAGGAAAAGTTTACACAGTCAACTATGTAGAACAAGTAGAATATCATTTTGTCATTAACAGAATTAGTAAATTTTGATGTGACTGCAGAGAGCGGTGATATTGATTTCTAAAGCTTAGATGATTGCTCAGACATAATATTATACTTCGCTTTACACGCGCATATGCGTAGGTATGAATGCATACTGGAGATAAATATAAAATAACAATACAGTAAGCACTAAGCAGTACTTAAGATTTGTATTCCAATATTTAAATGCTTAATTTCTTATATAAAATAATATAATGTAGGTATCTTCTTAGCTTAAGCGTCTTCGGCCGGAATTCAAAGAGCCACAGGTTGGGAAATTGATACTATATGATACAGTGTAGGTGTATTTAGTGCTAGTAACAGCCGTTGCTACTGGAGTCATGTATTTTTGTCTTGGTTAATGTTTCTGATTGGAAGTTGGCTGACGAGTTGACGTGATGCAGATTACAAATGTGATGCAAATCAATGAGTCTTTTATGAATAATTCATAACGACAACAACGACAGTCTGAACGTCATTTAGAACGCTAGATTTGCATAACTTATTTATATACGGAATGTAACTTATTTCGTTTTAAAAATGTATCATGCCGGCACAGCATGGTGCACTTGCATATAATATATACTCCCATTGTCAAGATACTAGGTATAGATTCGAAATTTTATATTATTTTAGTATTTGTCTGTACGGTATGTAAAGCAGCCATTAAAAAGGAGATAACTCCAGAAATTGTGCATCTATCATGATAGAATGTGGAAATATTGGGATTTAATAATTTTTTATTTAAATAAATACCTAGTCAAAGCGTATTAAAATGAATTTAATATTATTGGGGTTAATTATAGGTGACAAGAGCCACAGCGATAACGGTTCGGACTGTGAGTCAGAGCCGGGGATTCCTCTTAAGCGAAAGCAAAGACGAAGTCGGACGACTTTCACAGCGCAACAATTAGACGAGCTGGAGAAGGCTTTCGACCGAACAAATTACCCGGATATTTACATACGCGAAGAGCTGGCTCAACGAACGAAATTGACAGAGGCTCGAATTCAGGTCAGTCGACGTTTACTGCTGACATGACAGGAAATGTATTGAGGAAGAGTGGAGATGAGTGATGGTTGACTGTGTCCCTCCTGGAGTCAACTATCAAAAACATATTAATTGCCACTTCGTCCCTTTTCTTCCTGCCTTGGTTTTCACTGAGCAGTTTTTGGGTTGTTCTCTCAGGTTTGGTTCAGTAACCGCCGTGCCCGATGTCGGAAGCAATTGAACAGCGGAGGAGGGAGCTACGGGAACATGGGCATGGGAATGGGACTGTCAGTCTACCCAAACTCCTCTGCCCCCTACTCCGTCTTGCAACACCAAACTCTGCCAGAGCCTCATTTTGGATCAACGGCTCAAGGTGAGTCTCTTTCTTTCATTCTTTATGCAGCCTCACAAGGCTTTTGTTTTCTCATCCTCCCTCTCTCACACACACAACACAACAAGTCACAAAACACACTCACTCACCTCACCTACTCTCACCTCACTCTTAAAAAGAGGATGATGGCTTCCCTGGCTCACCATTGTCTGCCAACTGTGCACTCTTGTTTTCAGACGACAAAAAAAGGGGGAGAACACTTATCTTTTGGTTATGCTTCTGTTATCATTACGTCCGTCGACCAAATCATCCTTCTTTCTTGTTTTGCATACAGCAGATTAAATTATTGGATCACAACCATCTTCGTCTTTTCTACTATTATTAGAGCCATTCCAAATCCACACGAAAACCGCACACTGTCTCAGAATTACACGTTCACTTTGTACCTATCTGTAGGTAAATCATTGTTGAATTGTGAGTGATGCTCCACACTTGTAATACTGTCCCATTTTAGTACACTGTGGCCTGGCCTTGCAACAATACTTACACTCCAATCTCCTTCTTCTCACTTTTAGTATGAATTATATAACAACGACCAATTGTTCTTTTTGTCAGTTGAAATATTTTGAAATAAAAAACCGTCTACTATCGGAGATACAAAAGATGCCGCATCTTGGGAACTATAAGATTAGGGTTGCAAGTTGGAAGGCCGGGAGAGGGTGCAATTTTGGGAAACACAAAACGAAGCCGCCATTAAGTTTTAGCAACCGGACTAGGATGCGAGAGCATTAGAATATGGCAAATTATTCCTTTTCTCAAAATTCTGAGCCTGGAATACCAGGCAAGGGTACTCCCGAAAATTTACGAAAGCTGTTTTTCGTTTTATTATGCATTTTCAAGTTAAAAGCTTCCTCATAGATAAGCTAATGTTTATCTTTGTAGATCATTTTTATCTTAAATTAAAATTAACAGTATTTCCTCGCTACACTCTTTTACGCTTTATGTAATGGAAAATGTCATCATTTAGCACAATACAAATATAGGAGTATTCTTTCTTAATTGGAATGTTTTTTAAATACCTATGCTATATAGACTATGTTCCCAAATGTGATTTTTCAGCTGAGAAAAAGACAGTGTTTAGATTTCGTGAAGAATGGCAGATTTTGAAAGTGTGTATACTATGCTGGCATTCTAATACAGATGCAGTTTTATAATGTATAACAAATGAATTGGTGGCAACATTTACACTATTATTTCAGTAATAGCTACATGCATGTACTCGGAGCACATTCTGGCAAGGAATAAAGAAAGAGGACATTGTTGTGCACTTAATATAATCCTGTAATCTAAATGTATTTCACTATGATACTGTTACCATTATCATTACCATGTAATTGTAATACTTCACATCCCATTTGTTTAACAATGTACACAAATCCCATTGCATAGTCACACTAAACAAACAGTCCGGCTTCCTTTGCATCCATACACGCTTTGCCTTACATTGCAGTTTATCTGAATTTTTGGTAGGTCTTCTGTCTTCTCAGTCAGAACAATTACAAAGAGAATAATATTATGAGACTGTATGTACTGGGCTGGGTTGTGTCATTTGAATGCGAGGAGAGTAGAGCAAAAGTGCGGAGATCATTCTAAGATCTGCTTGCCATGGCGTAGAGCGTAGCTAGTGGGACAATGTTAGTGTAAACGTGTATGGCGATGTTATGTCTAGCTCAATTGTTATGCAGTAAATAGATGCAGTCTTACAGTAGTGTAATGAAAAAACCATCCTGCTATTGTGCTCTGTTAATCTTACTTTCAATGTGCGATGCAATAACTTAGCATTTCTTACGAATGAACTCCTTTGTAACGTTCCACTGAAAGCTTAACAAATGAAATTCGTGCTCAATAAATATAAATCAACATCAACATCCTTTTCCACTTTTCTTGAGACGCCAACGAATTATATCATGTTACTTTTTTGGAAATAGGATGAATACCACCAATAAAAAACTTTATAACAGCTAAATGCACAATAGTGCAACTATTGCTATTGCTACGTGACAGTGATAACACTTAAAATGTCCTGGCAAATATTTCTTACAACTAAAATCACACTTAATTAATCAAATACATCAGCATTAAATGTTATAAGTAGAGTGACTACTACACTGAATCAAGTTACATTATATACTTACGCCTATACACTATTTTCCTATTTTCATTTTCTCAGAATGAATCGGGAATTTAATTGCAACCAATTTGTGAAATAATAAACTAAAAGTTTCTGTGCTGTACCGTGCACCGCATAGCACTAAATTACTTCCAACAGAATTACTAATGCTAATTGTATGTAAAAAAGACAAAGCCTACGTACATCAACATCGTATAAATAAAAAGCTACATGGGCTGTAAATTGTAGGTTGCTCTTCATTTTTATCTGTGGAAAACCGGAATCGAGTACATTTATTATTTTTCCTTCGTTTGTTATTCTTCGCAATTGAAAGTCTTTAGCTAATCAGATTTAAATGGTTGCCAATGGTCTTTTAAGCTCTTGTCATTTTAATATTTCCATCGCATAGAGTTCATAATACTAAGCCAATTTGATGATGCCTTTACATAATTAATAGACGATTTATGATACACGGAAATTTTTATTTCCATGAGATTTCCATCCTGATTCATTGATTTTTATTCTTTCTGAAACATTAAAACTTTCTACTAATTCCAAACGTAGATAGGACACAAAATGACAATTAAAACTTCCCTATAACTTATTTATAACTATAACTTTATTAACATAATCCTATGCACCTTACCGTGATCGTATAATCTTAGATTTCGAAAGATGACCATATTTTATTTAAAAAATTTCCCCTTGGTTATTTGTTGTTTTTCCTGGGAAATCCAATATTTTAATTTGTTTAAGTCTCATAAACATAGGTAGTCGTAAGGAAAACTTGTAAATAAAAATTGGTCATGAAATAGGTAGCTACGATATGTTCATTTTTAAATAAATTTCGTAATACAAAGCTAAACCCAATGTTTCCACTTCTGGTTCATTTCATGAGTTAATACGTAATGTCCTTTAAAAATTAGTAAATATATGCCATTATACATTTGAATTTACTGAAAATGGGGTTTTAAAACTTTTTTATTGACTATACGTATGTAGGTAGTTAGAAATAATAATTGATTGAATTTATCGGCTGTGGGAAGTGGTACATAGTTGGGTAGCCGAGTAAAGTAGTTAAATATGATAGTACTTAGTTGCAGGGACTGTTGGGGCAGGGAGTGCTACTGCTATGGTCAGGCTGGGCAGAGGGAGGCTCGAGAAGAGAAGTCAGTTGTGTGTGAGGGAACAATGGATGACATGGACTGATATAATCGAGGAAAGGATGGACTTGCTGTTCTCGTTTGACGTTTGTCTGCCTCCTGTCTATACGTTCAATAGAGCAACAAGAGATATATTAACTCTCTTTTATTTGTCGACACCTTTTTTACACTTTCCCTAATTCGTTCTACTCGCCTGAGCGATGCTGGCTGACAATTTTCGTAACTTCAATCAATCTGCATCCGTTCTCATTTTTCACAGATCCCATACTTTCAGTCACTCTTGCCTTCCCTTGCTTGCCTTGCTCCGCTTTGTCTTCATAACACACCACCATCATCCATCCATCCATCCATCCACATACCTACATCAACCCTATCATAATATTCTACTTAACTCTCATCCACCTAATTCCAAAATCTTTACTACGTGCCACTATGCAGTCACTCAGATAGACACTGCCTTTAAATTCAGACTAGAAATGAGCTTCAGGAGGCCGAAGGACTTTGTTGACGTGTATGTCGTCGCCACTCAAACTCCTTTTTGTTAAATATCAACGGCACACACATAAACATCGTATGATGAGAAAAATCTCAAAAAATGACGCTATCAGTCTACATTCTACATTCAACACGATTTAATGCAAAGAATGACATAGCCTTATCATGTAACTAACTGAACATCAACGTGGAATATAGCTATAAGTAGCTCATTAGAATGAAATCTTATTGCTACACGAAAAGTACAACACGTGAATGGGTTCAGGGACCCAAACCTCTCATGAAATCTAAAAATTGACAACTTTTTTAAAAGTTTTCCTCAGATTTAGCTGGACATCAAAAAATTGGTACCTCGCTAGGCATGAATGAATGTTAAATTAGTTGTTTGATGCTGCGGAATGATAACTGAATAGCATTTCTATGCAACGTCATCCTCGAATCTGTCTATTAATAAACTGAACACTACATCAATTTTTATAAACATGAGGGAAGGGTTCAGGATGAAGATAATAACAATAATATTCCGCCATAATAAACGACATCATTTGACTTACTACAATTAATTGTAATGTAAGTGAATAAGTGTCAATGTAATTTTCGTGACAGAGCTAGGACACTAAGACCATTGTCTAAATGAAGGAGAGAGAGATGATTGAAGAAGAAAAGGAGGTTTTCATTAATGAACGTTAAAAGCGGATGAATGAAGAAGGGATGTGTTGACTTGATTGCAGGTGGGGGAGGCGGAGGGTCGGATGGGCACGGAGGCTCACTGTACGGAAGTTCGCAGTCGTCAGCCTTGTCGTCGCTGAGCTCCAGTGTGGGTGGGTCAGTGTCCATGTCTGGTTCGGGCACAATGTCATCATCACCCGCTAACTCCAGCAATTCTTCTTACGTCACAGCGTTGGGAAACTCATTGATGGGCTCGGCCTACACGCCGTCTGCATCTCTCATTCCTCCACAGGTGAGCTGCCACGATTCCTTAGAACACTCTCTGTCATGACTCGGATTATTTTCTCACTTTTCATCCCCTCTCCTACTAACTAACCTCACACCACGATATCCATACATTACCTATACCTACTACTATACTATACTCATTCCTACTATTTACTTATACGCTCACTTGGTACTTAACTTAATAGTTAGTTAGCTGTATATAAATAAACAATCTATTGGCTTACACATTTGGAAAGAATTTACATTGACGCAATCTCAATCCCTTTTCATTCACAAATACATTGTCTGCCTAACGAACTTATTACTATTGTTCTACTACTAAACAGGAGCTACTACTTTTCAGCCACTATCATTATCAATGTCTTGTCTCACAATGATACTCTGGCTGAGACAGACGATTTGTCTCTCCTACTTCCTTTCTTTGATCTACTTCTATCTGAATTCTACATTTGTCTCCTTCTCTCCTTTTGCCTTCCTCTCTTTTTACCATTCTTCACATATTCTTGGCTAATCTTAAATACGAGTAGTTGATCTTCGAGCTCCGTTCAAATCAAATTCAGAGTCTTAGCTCACGTTTTTAAATTCTCCGTAATGTAAGGCAATCCGTCTGCAGTACTTACATATAGCTAGCTACTTATTTTGACAATCTATACTTTCAGAACAGCTCAAATTCCTTGTTAACACAATGTTTATCAAAGACTTGGCTGCGAATTAAAACAAAGTATCATTCCCATTGCATTGAAAATTTCAAGTATAAATAATAACTAAAATCACAAAGTCACGTAATAAAATTTAGTATAAACTGCCAGGATTTAATTTGTATATGGCATAATTTTATAGGAACTTCGGATTCAGATTACACTTTTAATATGTGGTAGGTATGTATAGAGAGTAATTATTTAGACAACAATTTCCAACTCTAACGATTAAACTTTGAGTATTCTTCTCTTTGACCTTTTTGGCTACCCCATACATATAGTATAATAATAATATGTTTATTTTAGGAACTGTCAAGTCGATGAGATAAAAAGTAAATTGCAATTTGAAACATTCTTCACAAGAAATTGCAAAGCCAAGCTATGTAAATAAATATCAAACTTAATGCCCTTAGCTTTTAAATATAATTTTGTGCCTCCTAAAAATAATATTTCGTGGTTGGGTGGCATTGAGCTATTTTAAAAAATCTTTCCTTCTAAAAGGATACCTTAGAAATACTAAATACAGATACTAAGTTTGATGAGCAATGAAATACTAGAATCCACAAAAAGTGCCAAGATAGAGCCAATCGGCTGTTTCTATTTACAGTGGACAAATAAAGGCACACACACATCTCCAAGCACAATTTACTGGATGGTTTATAGAGTAAACCGAGTAAACGTAATGAAGAATGATTTATGTTGATGTTCTGTCTGGTGGGGCAGAGAAGAGAAACATTTAGACTGCATAAAGACAGATAGCTATGTAACTTATCTCAAGTGAAACCGAAAGTGGGCTTAGTCATCCTTTTATCTCTCTCCTGTTGGACTTTACTAGTTGCTGCGCCTTTACATTTGCCTTTTCATTTCTGAGACTAGCTCTTCCTCAGACTACAACATTATCACTATCAGTCAAGTGTAATAATGTGCGGCATATAAAATAACTTTTCTATCTCGTAGCTTTCTGGAACAGTTCCTTCCATATGCCTCCACACAATTTTTTCATAAACTAAAACTCCGTTTTGAAAGAGGACGAGCACAGCTGGGAAGTGCCTTAGTAAATTCTATAGAAAGCTCGTCGACAGATATAGCGTCCATTATCTCTGGTTTCTGTCCTTTATAGTTTATAGTGCACGTGTTTAAGAAAGAATGGAGGAGGGATGTAATATTTATTATCACCGTTTGCCGTTGATCTAGTAATAGAGAGGAAGAGGGTAGTTATGTCTTTTGATGATAGGTAGTCTTCTTCTGGATTGTAATAGGCTCAATTGTAGTGACATTGTATGACAGCATCAAAGTAAACGCTTCGCGACTCCCAGTCACAAGTCAAAATTTTTATAAGGGATGCTAGCTATTTAATATCATTAATATAAAAATAAAAAAGTAGGAAGATGGAGTAGTAGCTTCTTTAAAACTATTGTTCGGCTCTTACGAAAGAAAAGTTATTTAAAAGTGAAAATCAATTTAGGGGCTGTAAGTGCAGCTTTTGTTTGAGTTGTTTCATTTTCATTGTGTTTTTGTGTTGTGACGGGGCTGGTGTTAAAATGATGAATGTTTTGAACGAAGCAGGTGGGAAATGGGACACCTCCAGGAGGACTCGGTGGCTACAGCTCCCCTTGTCAAGGGATCCAAGAGGAAAGCTGGGGATCCTTGAGTGGTCGTCCCAGTATGACTTCAGCGCTGACCCCCACTTCCTATTCCACGCCGGGACTTATGGGCCCGCCTCGGCACCAACCGTTCCACTATTGGTATTAACGACCCTTCTCTTATCTCCCTCAACCCTCGCTCTATTTATTGTTTGTATATACACACTCCTAAGATTTGGCATTCAGTTGTCTCCTATTTTTATTTGCTCTACACAACTTCCTACTTATTATCGTAGAAATTAAACGTTAAACATTAATTCATAAGCGCCGCTCTTATGTACAGTCACAAGTCTCAACTAAAATAACGGCCAGGTCATCATAGTACGACTGTGATTAAAAGTCTCTTTGTAATAAAGCTAATGCAAATACTGACTGTCCTCTGCAACATTTACACGCTCCCTTCGATTTGAATCGAAGGAAATTGTCAATGTAAATAGAAGGTCGGTTTTGTATTTCAGTCCCATTAAAATAGTTCCTGAACAAATCACAAGTATTTAAATGTCAAATTTAGTTTTCATGTAAGTATGCATCCTTTTTTGAGATATCTACATTTCATGTTAGTTTTTTGGAAACTTATTTAATGTTCGAAATAATAAATGCACAATAAGGTTAGCATCTCTTTGGAAGTGCTGTGGCTGTAGTGTACCCAAAATGGGTTAGGTAGGTTAACCGAGGAACAGCATTTCACGATCTCTTTAATCAAGAGTTCCTTGCCTTTGTTTCCTTAATGACGAAATGTTATTAATTATCATTGAAACGCATCTTTCGTTCATTTTTAGGATTTTTAAAATAGCCGGGTTAAATAATTTGATAGCATACCTATACTACTATTATAGAAATTAAGTATCCTTTAAGTGCGTTATTATTGGTTACATGTTTGTGTGCGTGTTTGTGTTTTGTATCTTTAATTAACTGTACATTTGCCACAAACACTATTAAAGTAAATGTACCTACTACCGAAGTATTATTATCTCAATCTCCGATAATGTTTCTCGAAGAAGATGAATATTTTCGTCTGCTCATCTCTTGAGAATAGGTCGAGTGAGAACAATGAACAAAATATACTCTGTGCAGGTGTCTTCATTAAGTAAAATAATGCATGATTTGCACCTGTGAACCCAAACGCCTAGTAATTATCTGTGAATACTGAATCGCACACTTTTAAATAATTATGTTTATATTAAAAATATCTTAACCATGTATAACTTTTTTGTATTAAATAATGCAGATAAATTTATTATTACAAGGTAATTTAAACTACATAGCTACCAAAGTATTCTATACATTATATTATTATTACTGTACTTTCGTCATTTATTGTAGAATGCCTCTACTAATTTCTTAGTAATATGTACGCATTACGATCAAAAAAATAAAAATATGGCTAATTGACAGAATTTTAGTTTTCTACATATACTATATGCTAACCAGTTCTTGCTTTATCTGTTCAATAGTGTTTACTGTCTACTACTTTAAAATTCTCATTGTACCTTAAATTGTAACATAATGTTAATATTATACTCATATCTGAACACCAAAAAACTTTAGAAAGGCATAGGCATAAATGGTTAATATTGACGATCGGCAATAAGTAATCTAGAAATATTCTGTAGCATCGAAACTTGTAAAAATTAATAATTACCAAATAATTTACCTTTGATCACTTACATAATACCATGCTGTCACTGTGCATTCGCTGATTTTACTTTTTTTAACTTGAAATAATCTCCAGCAATTGTTACTACAATAAATACCGAAGAAAAGTGTAAAAATTCAATATGTCCTTGTTTTCAAGTTATGTGATTGTTTAAAATGCAATTGCACATGATTTCTCTCTCTATTATTTTAGTATGTATGAGTGTATTGAATATTTTAAGGAGTTAAAGGAGTAAACTGTGCGGACGACGTTGAATATGAAATAATATTCGCCACCAGTTAAAATATTTTATAAAGTTTACTATGCTGGATGAAGTGTATGCTTTATATGGTATGGTGGCATGAGGCAACATGAGAATATTTCTCTTGCCGATGTTTCAGATGTTTGTACAGTGCTATAGGAATTATATCGTCATTTTATTATTATGTCTTAGTACTATGGTCGGTATTTTAGTAGCTAAATCTTAATAACCTTTAAATTGTACTAATTGTAAATAGTGTAGGTACTTGCTAGCGTTGGTTAAAAGTAGATTTCTATTATGAACATTTGTAATGTATAGAATGGTAGAAAACAAGTGTATTATGTGTTGATTGGTATTTGTCTGGGATTGTGTGTGAAATGTATGTCGATGCAATGAATGGTTGTCTGTAATTTGCGTGAAGGATTACAAAGAGCAACAAAATCCAATAAATAAAGAGATTTGTCTCACTACACGAAAAAATAAAAACAAACTGTCCTGATTTGGTTCGTCTCATTTTCATAAGATAAGAATCAATGTTCTGCTAAGTTGCACCCAAAACATTTAGCAGCTTCTATCTGTAACAGCCGTGAATCTTCTCACCTTAGTGCAATGAATGAACCATAACATCGAATCGAATTTTGAACAAATAAAAAGCACATTAGTTTTTATTCTGTAGATTTTACAACTGTAAGTGGTTCGCATTATCACATTCCTGGCAAATTTCGGTAATGACGATCCTATTGTTGCTCACAAAAGAGTACATCATCACCTGTTCTGCCATTCCATGCACTAGCCTGCCGTTGTAAGTAAGTACAAAATATCGTCATACTCCCATGCAGGACTCTTATCCTCCAATCATAAATCCTATAATAATAGCGAGCTACCTAAAGGTAAGCATCACAATTTTTTGTAGTTTAGTTTCTAGTCTTTTTCCTTTCCTCCCACTACAAAAGTTACTTGTTCAAGAGTTTTTATTCGCATTTCACACTGGATTTAAGCAAGTATCACTGCCTACCTTGTTTTCTAGTGGTTTTTCAGCCATAACTGTCGAATTCCATACGTACACGACGTGACATAGATATAACATAGAATTTCGTCTCTTGTCTTACCTTCTCTTCGTCGATAACTCAAAAAATGTCTTTACAATATCTCAACTATTACTTGGTTCTACTGTTTTTGTTCGCTGTTCCGGTGGTCGGCGTGGGATTTAGGATTTCTGCGGTTTACTAGTTTTAGTATACCATTCCTACGTTTACAAATGGCAATATTATACTACATGCATATAACTACATATTCATTTATTATCTCTTTTATAACATCACATTAAACTCCTAGTCCATTCCTTAGACATCGTTCCACCATTCTTATTGGCTGAAAACATGCGCTTGGCATTTCCAAGTCGGCTACATACGTAAGTCCGGGTGAGATCTGTGATACACATACATACAAACTTAGACATAATGGGCCAATTCACGTATTCGCAAACGTCGTATTCGCATACGTGATATCTGAGATTTACCGCGTTTACTGTACTTGCGAAT